>NWSH02000552.1:14777-34336 GCA_002382865.2 Heliothis virescens
CACTATAGAAATGTACCCAAGGACAATCCCCGGTTTTGTGCTAAACTATTGCTAATTATGGAATACACTACTTGGGCTATTGTGATGGGATGTTAGTGGACTAGGATATGGGAGACTATGAGAACTATGGCACTTGCCGTTATTATTATGTCCTTATGAAAAATGGGTTTTGTATTGCCTTCGTTATCAGCCTTTTTGTCGTTCCACTGTTGGGCTGCGGCCTCCTCGCTCAATCCTTCTCGCGCGACAGAGAAGGATTGAGCGTGAATCGCGCGCGAGATGTATGGGCGATTTTGAGCTTCCAAATCAACATTTTCCTAAACCGGTAGTTGCATGTTTGAGCCGTTTGGGGTCGAAACATTGGGACCATGGGGCCCAAGTGCCCACAGACTTTTCCGAGATATTTGCAAGCGTTTAGTGGAGTCTACTCGTGACCAAAGGGCTGGCCTATACTTCGGTCAAAGAATTAGCATTGCCATTCAGCGTGCCAATGCGGCCAGCCTTTTGGGCACGATTCCCGCTGACAGCGATGTGGATGAGTTTTTTGATACCTTATATTAATTTTATTTAAGTTGGTTTGTATATAATTTTAATTTAGTAATTTAAGTTTGTACCTACAGTAAGTTGAATTGGACACATTTTCCTTCATTTTAATGTTGCCCGTGATAGTTGTTTTATTACCCAAATAATAAAATTAAGGACCTATAAACTACATGTTTTCTGTAGGCATTTATAGGAAATCTTATTAATATTATTATAAATGCGAAAGCTTGTGAATGTATGTATGTCAGTATAGCAAATATACACACACGTATTTTTGATACTCTTTCAAGCAAAAACTACTAGACAAATTTTAATGAAACTTGGCAGTAATATACATAATATGTATCAGAATAACAAATAGGCTACGTTTACCCGGGTCCGTGCAAAAGTTTCCTGGGGAAACGGGTGAAACCGCTGGCAGAAGCCAGTTTTCCATAGTATCAAAGTCCCCCAGTTATATTAAAAAATAACCGTTCGCGTGCTGAGCATGCCTAAGTAGACCTATATCAAGATAAATCAGACCTTATATCGACTGTGGAGGGTTGAGATATAAGATTTAAGGCTTTCCAATAGACCCTTCTCAAAGAAAAGGCGCTAAAATATTTGACACAATATTGATCAAGGAATGAGACGTGTGTCTCCAAAATTATGAGCGGGAACACTTTTGTTATTGCAAGTGTTCTATTTTTTTTTTTATAAAACATCGGAATTGGTTTAGCTGTTTTGTTAGCTGCTGTCATTATTATATTTAAGTGAAACTCAGTATTCTTCCAAAAAAACTCCCCTTGCAAAGAGGAGGTTTATAAGTTTGATTACTACGTGTGTCTGTATATGGCACCGTAGCTCTTAAACGGATGAACCGATTTGTATGGTTTTTTTTTTAAGAGAGCTGGTGTTTCAATGGTTATTATTAAATCGGCTAAGCCGTTTCATAACATTGCGCATTTTTTTAATAATTATTATTTTCAATATCTTCAATACTCAATAACTCAAAACCAGTTTCTAGGGTTATCGCAACAAGCCGACTAACTCATCATTTATGAGTACCTACTTACGCCAGCACATCAAGCTATTCTAATCTGTAAAATTTTCTCAATCAACATTAACTTGTTTTGCTCGCCTGTACTTTGGACATAAAGTAAAAAATGTAAGTCCACCAAAATTAATCCCAAAAAAATAAAATGTCCCCGTCGTCGCAAGTCCACAGCTAACATGTGTTCGCGCACAAAGGTGGCAATTTCGCGAATGTTTTAGACAAGTTCTGTTCTGTTACTGTTTACTAATCTGCCTCGTTGGTCTAGTGGTCGTATAGCGCGACTGCCGTGCCACGGGTCTTGGGTTCGATTCCCGGGCCAGGCCGAAATCGGTTTGTGGGTTTTAGAAGCTTTCACAAAAGCAGCCTGGAGTTTGGAAGTTGGCGGTGTTACACCCCCGTGCCTGGGAGGGCACGTAAAGCCGTCGTCCTCGATTGCTACTCAGTAGCAATCGTAGTTATAATTCCGCGTCAGAGGCCGTCAGGCGGATTTGAGAAAACTCTGACACTAGGGCTTGTCAGGTGTATAAAACTGCAGCTCACTCGATAAGAAGAAGAACACTGTTTACTAGAGTGAGTAGACCAGAAGATACATTTATGTGCGTCACAGTGCCGCACACCGGTCGAATCACGCCATTACATCAGCGAAAATACATTTCAGAAATTGTAAAAACTCATATCTATATTTCTCCCTGAATGGCCAAAGCGGAAATTTTCAGGAGAATTTTCTCAGCGAAACGATTCAGTATCTGGAACTGAAATTCAGCGAGGAACGGAGAATAATATTATAAAGCTTTATGTATTAAATAAAATATGAATTTATGTACTTACATAGTGAGATAGCGAGGTGATTTTTCTCTCTTAAGTTATACGAAAGTAACTTAATAATGTTGATGTCTCTCAGTTGGATTTTGGGATCAAATTGCTTATTAATATTCAATCATCATCTGTTTAGCCTTTTCACAACCGTGAGTGATCGGCTTTCATGTTAAACGGATTCAGGTGAGAACCAGAGTTTTACATGGAGCCACTGCCTATCTGACCTCCTCAACCCAGTTACCTGGGCAACCCGATACCCCTTAGTAATACTGGTTGTTACTCTTTCTGGCTTTTGATTAAGCGTAACGACTGTCGAAGATATTGTGAAGCCGGGAACGCACTAATTTATCGTGCCTTAAAATACGGTAGAACTCATCATGACATGATGGTCACCCATCCACAGACCGCGGCAAGCGTTGCCTAACTTTATGATTGGCCGATCTGCTTTAACTTAACCACGAGTTCTATCTATTTGTTATGTATGTTACCCACGTAGTGTGTATGCGAACTTCTCCATTTTGATGGATTTGACTTAGCCACGAGCTCTTCAACTCGATGCATAGCATATATCTTCATATGCATTGTCACAACCACCATTCGCAATATCTAGACAATTTGTTACGCCTGTCTAGGACAAATGGTCGGATGTGATGTCTGAAATAATAGCTTTTAGAATTTAGGACAGTTTGCTGTTCCTTGCATGATATATGAAGATTGCACTGCTTCTTTGGTTTAGCAGTCAAATAGCGCGACTGCTATGCCGGTCATGGCTTCGACTCCCGGGTCGGGCCGAAATCACTTTGTAGTTTTAAAGAACTTTCACAATGCAGTCCGGAGTCTGAAAGTTGGTGATTGATACAACCGTGCATCGTAGAGCACGAAATGTTGGTCCTGCGCCTGATCTCTCTCCGGTCGTATCGGATTGCCGTCCCATTGCATTGCAATGCTGCTTATTGAAAGTTCCTTAAAATCACAAAGCGATTTCGGCCCAACACGGAAATCGAAACCGAAGACCTCGTGCTATTTCCTCACTCTCATTAAAGTGTGAGAGAATAGGGAGTGCACCTGGTAAATGCTTGTGCACTATATGTCCTGCGCAGTTGACTGATCTACCCGGTCTGAACGCCATCATCATCAACATAATAAATAGAAAATTTATTTGTGCTCTAAAGGTTTCTAAATTTCTGAATCGATTTAAGAGTAACATAGGCAATACTTTGTCGGTACGGACATTAATTCCCGCGGGACGCGGGTGTAACCGCTCGATATCAGCTAGTTATTTATATAGATACGTACATGCATTAACTAATAAGCTACCAGGACAGTTAACTGTTCATTAATTACGAAATGCAGTTGCAGTTGCAATCCCAACTTGTAGGAAATCTAAACTAGTTTCGAAGTTAAACTTAAATGTGGCTCCGAAACGTATAAGACTTGGCTCCAGTTGAGATGGTATCTCCATTTAAAACAATAGAACTAGTATATTCTACAGTATTTTAGTGCCAATTCCACGCTTTATCTGTAAAACTGATCTGACTGTTTGTACTGATACTATAAAATTTATTAACATAGGAGAAAGATAGACAGATGATGATGCAAAAATTAACAGACTTAAAAAAAATATTTCCTTCAATTCTAGTTCAGGTTGTGGTTTATATAGGTGGGGTTAAGCATTAGTAGTCGAGGTTGGAATTTGGATGGGTGGGTTTAAGCGACAGTAGTCGAGATTGTGATTTGGATGGGTGAGGTTAAGTGACAATAGTCCGAGTAGTGAATTGGATCGGATGGGTGAGGACAGTCAACACTAGTGAATATATATATATTTCTTTCTCCTTCTTTAAAATTTTTGGGCCTACATTTTCAGGTTGTAACAATTGCCCAATAAATTGCCCTGCACAAATCCCCACGCTGATCAAAGACCTGCATTTTAAAATGCTAACGAGTCAATTGGTAGTGGATGGTATAAAATTGGCAAGAGTGGTAGGTAGCCATTGTCTAGGGACGCGGAACTCGTTCGGCAATATTGAATTTGGTTCATTTATCAAGTGGTTCTTGAGTTCTCTTTGCATATGCATTTTGTATGATTTGTTTGGTGTTGCTTGCGATTTCATTCATTGATTTAAAAGCGAAAGAATTTCTGTCCCGTCTGTCTGTCACACATTCATTTTAAAACAACTAGAATGATTAATGGAAGATACACAAGTAGTCTAGTACCTGAGAAAGGTAAGCTACTTTTTATCTAGGTGCGGGAAATAGTTTCTTCGGCATGCGGGTGAAACCACAGGCCAGAGCTAGTAGATAATAAACTATGACAAAACATTTGGTTGTTCTTGTTCTTTCCGTAATATAGAGTTTTCGTGTTTCCTGGGTAACTGAATTGAGGAGGTCTGACAGGCAGCCGTTCCATGTAAAACTCAGATGCTTAGCTGCACTTGGTTAGACTGGAAGCCAACTCCAACATAGTCATAGAAAAGGACTGAGCAGATGCTCAACATTATCTACAAAGATAAGGGAAATAACATCCCTACAACAAGTAAGTATTTAAATGAAAATTCAATTTCAACAATTAATTAATTTTAATTTAGTACCTAATTTAAGTTTGTATATATGTAGATTGTATATATTATTGAATAAAAACAAATATCCCATTTCAACAATTAAATTGCTCAGCAACGAATTATCCATTTCGTAATTCGGTGCAGAAATTCTTCTCACAAGTTTATCTACTACAAAACACGGGGTGTCTGCCTGTCCTACGCGATAACGATCCCCGGAGTAAATGCAATTTGCAAATTGAACAGTTCCCAACGTCATGTAATTGGAACAGTTGACTGGTCGCATTTTGCGATATTTTGGTGTCGAAATTATGTGGATTAGAAACTGGGGAAGTTGTATTATCTTTAGGGTACAATAAGCGCCTGATCTTTCTCCGGGGGTGTCGGATTGCCGTCCCATCGGGCTATGAGAGTGAGGGAATAGGGGGTGCGCCTGTGTGTGCGCAAATGCTTGTGCATTTTATTATGTCCTGAGCAGCTGGCTGATCTCTGAGAACAGCCGTCGTGGCTGAAAAACGGCTAGGACGCCATCACAATAGGGAGAGATGGTTGACCACCTCCGTGTATTGAAAGGTACGTTAAATTGGTTGTCATTTGAACATCTTTGGCAGTCCTAACGGGTAGTCAAAAGCCAATAGTCAAAAGTTTTACGAATGGATATCAGATTGCCTAAGTCCCAAAAGTGCTTCACTATCCCGATAGACTGGAAGTGGACCCCACTTTTTGGTAGGAAAAGGGTAGGCAAAAGATTATGTATAATAGTTATACTTGTGTTTCTAAATGTATAATGTACAGACGACAGCAGTCAACGTATACGAATCTGTCCAATTTTACCAATCGAACATTAACTTCCTACTATTGTGATAAGGTTGAAAATCTAACGCAGAAATTTGACAGATTGTGGTAACTTGATGTGCTGTTGTCTGTACATTTTTACACACACAAATAAAGCTCACTCGCATTCGTGAGATAAAGTATCTATGGATGTATTAACGCGTCCCATTGGACTATCATCGTTGATTGGGCAGTGTTCCAATTTCTGGTATAGCAAGCACCTAATATATGAATATAGTGTCCATTATGCTAATATGTTCGTTCAGCAGGCCTAGCATAAGCGTAACAGTAGGATCGAAAATTTTTGGAATAACTATATTGAAGAATGAAATATTTGTTTGATGAAGTTTTTGATTGAGTTGCATATACTAATACTAGCTTCCGCCAGCGGTTTCACCCGCTTTCCCGTGGGAACTACTGCGCGCACCCGGATAAAAAGTAGCGTATAACCTTTCTCGATAAATGGGCTATCTAACACTGAAAGAATTTTTCAAATCGGACCAGTAGTTCCTGAGATTAGCGCGTTCAAACAAACAAACAAACAAACTCTTCACCTTTATAATATTAGTATAGATATGAAGAAGAATTTTTTCAGTGTTATATAGCCAATTTATCGAGGAAGGTTATGCATACGTCCTGCCACCAGTTATGCCCGCGTCACGTAGTAACTACTCTTTGCACCCGGATAAAAATTACTCTCAAGCCTTCCTCTATTAATAGGCTATCTAACATTGAAATATTTTTTCAAATCACTCCGCAGCCCCTGAGTTTAGCGCGTTCAAACAAAACACGTAGGTAGGTTACCTATATGTAAATTTTCAGCCAAATATAAAGTGTCGAACCGTCGATACTGAAATATTCCTGTAAATTAAGTTGGGAACGATAAACGGCTGTGTGAGGGACAAATACTCAGCCGATAAACGTAATTCACAACGTTTGGTGCGAGGTTTAAGCTTTTGTTGGAAATTTTATTTGCAATAAAATTTCTGATATAGGCAGGGATATTGTGGTGGAAAACTATCTGGGTTTAGAAGGTCAGATAGACAGTCGCTCCATGTAAACTACTGGTAATGACGCTATCAGCCCACTAATTATAGTTGGGAAAAGGCACACTTGATGTTGATTTGTAACCATCAAATATTTTTTGCAGCCTGAGTATTTTAATGAAAAATCAGATTCATAAACATAAATACTGTCCGACCTCAGTTCTATCTATTTATTTACTCGCAGCACTTTCTAGGTATTGGTGAAAATCACATGAAAAACTATGTCGCAGATTTTAAATTAACAAACATGATTTTTTACGATATATGGTATTTTCAAACAAAAGACCATAAAATAATCAAACTCGCTTCATCTCACAACTCACACCACACTTCTCGCTAATACGACCGAGCTAAGGGCGACATCTGCCGCTGACGTGCTTAACTAGCTAACAGTCTGACGCCGGCTGCCTTGCCATTGAAAATGTGTATGTATAATTACGAGTTTGGGAATTTCCCTAATGTATATTTGTTAGATGTAAATAAATACTTTGTTCCGTCGGTGTGGTCATTAATCGTGACTGCCGGGGCGTAAGGGAGCAAACCAATACCGTTCTGCCCCAATTGCCAACCTCACCTGCCCGTGGTGCACCCTGCTGAAAAGACGAGGCTCTGGTGACCGACTGGTGGCGATATAACCACCACAAAGTGTCAAGTGTGATACTAAATGCCTTGCTTGGAGATGGGCAGCAGCATTCCTGAAGCCGAAAATATCCCACACTGTGCTCACCAACACGCATGCTCAGTGCGGTGAGTATGGACAAATCCCCGCAGCTTGGGGGAAGGCATTTGTGCAACTGTGGATGTTTTAGGCTGTGACGATGCATGGGGTCTCGGGTTCAATCACGAGGTTGGGCAAAAATAGCTTTGTAGGTTTTAAGAAATTTTCATAAAGCAACCTGGAGTCTGGAAGTTGGTAGTGATACACCCGTGCATCGGAGAGCACGTTAATGTCGGTCCTGCGCCTGATCTCTCCAGTGGTGTCGGATTGCCGTCCCATCGGGCTATGAGAGACACACTAGACGATAATATGTCCTGCGTAGCTAACTGATCTTCATACGGCAAGTCTCAATATTCTAAGTACTTATCTCTTTATTTGCTCTCTGGAGACATAATTTTGTCAAATTCCTATCATTACGGCGAATTTCACAGGTTCCAGATAGAGTTCTAGATCAAGAGCTATCTGACAGATATTGCCATAGAAAAGAAGTCAAAATTGAAGACATGCACGTATATTGCATTATCTGACAGATAACTATCTAGAGTAGAAGAGCTCGTGGCTAACTCAAAGCCGCGCGGATCGATCGATCATAAGGTTAAGCAACGCTTGGCGCGGTCGGTCCGTGGATGGGTGACCATCTTCTAACGATTCTTCCGTGTTTCGGAAGGCACGATAACTGGTGGGTACCGGCTGTCATTTGAACATCTTTGGCAGTCGTTACGGGTAGTCAGAAGCCAGAAAGTCTGACAACCTACCAAGGGGTGCCAGATTGCCCAGATAACTGGGTTGTGGAGGTCAGATAGGCAGTCGCTCCATGTAAAACACTGGTTCTCAGCTGCATCCGGTTAGACTGGAAGTTGACCCCAACATAGTTGGGAAAAGGCTAGGCAGATGAACTATCTAGAACATTATCTGGATACTGTGAAACTGGCCCTTGATAAGCAAGACAACAGAAAGAATGGCTGCCAAGGCCAATACATCGGTCTGGGTGCCATTGTTATTACCCTAAATTATGTACCTACGGGAAATGTAGGATATACTTTTAGTTTTCGTAGTCTCTGGATAATGTGCTTTTTATCTAAATCCATCAAGTAAATACGATTCACTCGTCACAGCTAGTCTCCTAAAACACAATGAGCAAATAATATTAGCCACCCACAGCCCCAGTATAATTCAATATAACCCACACATAGTACGAGGCAATTATCATTCCCTGGCGTCGGAGGAACGTGGCAGAATGCTTAGCTCTAGTTAACTTGATTTTATTGTTTAACTAGTTGTACCCTGCGGTTGCACTCGCGTCACGACGGGAATAATTCTTGCTTTTGTATGAAAAGGAGCCTATGTCATATGTCAGGCTCTAGACTATCCGTGTGCCAGATTTTGTTTATATCGGTTCAGTATTTTCAATGCAAAAGCACACAGACACACATATTTTCGCATTTATTATATTGGATTTCGAATATTTCGTACATTGTCATCGTCGTTTCGTACAAGTAGTGCCCTCGCAACACAGAAAAACCCCAGGAAATTCCTACTGATTAATACAAAACATAGGACTAGTGTATATCAAATTCTTTATAACATTATCTACATGTATGCATGAGAATATTGTAGTGCAACATAGTTTTTTACTTACGAACGTTGCAGCCCGGGGCTGTTCTGATACACAGATATTCGATGGTAGAGGCTTTCAAGGACAAAAAAGAGTTTTGTATACCTAGAAATACGTCTACATTTTTATACCGGCTTATGAAAAACTAGTCGTTTTCCCGCGTATTCACTCGCATCCCGTGGGAATTACTGCCCGTACCCGGATAAAATATAGCCTATGTCACTCGTGGATGATGTAGGTATATAATGTAGCTATCGAATGGTGAAAGAATTTTTAAAATCGGTCCAGTAGTTTTTGAGCCTATTCATTACAACCAAACAAACAAACAAAGTTTTCCTCTTTATAATATTAGTATATGTAGATAAGTTAGTTATGATAGGAGAAAAAGATTTTATACTTATTCATCTATAGTCAATAGTTATTTCTTTTCTTCTGAATGAAAGACATAAATTGACTGAATTTGACAAAGAAAAATGATTTTTCCAAAAAATATTCCCTATAGCCAGAGATTTCCACTACTGCAAAGAAAAAGAAAGTATTTGTATTTGTTGGTTTTTATGAACTTTATTATATAAAACCAACTGTAATAAACAGTTAAATTATTAAAATATTCATATTACGGTATCATTCTTGTGCCTCCTTTATACAATACAAGCGACCCGCCCGGTCTTCACACGGGTGCAATGCAAATTAACAGTATTTCTCCAGTATTTAATGGATGTTATTATACAAACAAACCTTCCTCTTCAATCACTCTATCTATTAAAAAACCGCATCAAAATCTATTGCGTAGTATTAAAGATTTAAGCATAACAGAGATATAGGGACAGAGAAAGTAACTGCCTCGTTGGTCTAGTGGTCGCATAGCGTGACTGCCGTGCCACGGGTTCAATTCCCGGGCCAGGCCGTAATCGCTTTGTGGGTTTTAGAAGCTTTCACAAAAACAGCCTGGAGTTTGGAAGTTGGCGGTGTTACACCCCCGTGCCTGGGTTTGAGAAAACTCTGACACTAGGGCTTGTCAGGTGATTAAACCTGCAGCTCACTCGATAAGAAGAAGAAGCGACTTTGTTTTATACTATGTAGCGATACCTCAAAATATCTCTACTCACTTCAGGAAACGCAAGCGTGATGTTTTTAAATCTTTCAGCAAACTATGTAGTTCACCTGTCTACGACCCCATTCCCATAGCTTTATAGAAACCCATTAAATACCAAGGCCATGGCACTTTGTCATGGTATTAGCGTAACAGCCTTTGGAAGTCATTTCCTTGGAGTAGAATATTAAGGTTTCGTTCCTTTTGATTTTTTGCATAGTAATGTGGCTGGAAAAGTTTTTTTTGTGCAAAAGCTATTTTTTAAGGTAGCAAGTAAAAGCTTTTTTTTATGTGGTTTGTAGTGGTTACAATGGTTTTAGAATTTGGTGATATACATTATATTGAATACCCTACTAAAATGACTATGAAGGTTTGTAGGCATGTTTGTTTGTTACTCTTTTACGTGAAAACTACTGGACGGATTTTGATGTAATTTGGCAGTGATGTAGCTTATATATCAGAACAACATATAGGTTTCTTTTTACCCGGTTAAGGGAAGTAGTTCCCTCGGGAAGTGGGTGAAACTGACGGAAGCTAGTAGGTACCCTATATTTTTTAGTTGTGGTTTTAAAAAAAATGTGGTTAAAGTTTACTGTGCTACCAATAATAATTATGAAAACCCACATTTCATAATTACGTAAAACGTTGCTACTAATTAGAATTTACACCACAATAATAAATATTTACATAACTCTATCGTGAATCGTACGCTATACATTATTCAAAAACCTAAACCTTTGTGGTATGAATAGAATTTTAAACAGAGCAAGCAATAATTTTAGATTCTCGTTTTACAATATTAGAAAAGCTAGATTGGAATTCATGATCAAAATACCAACAAAAATTAGCGTGTTTTCAATATTGGTGACAACGCCACCTAGTGGGTGAAACTGGAACATCTTCGTCGACGGTTGGTTACTACGTCCTAGAGTTGGTTGCGTTCTCAAACTGTTAATAGATGGCAGTGTACACAAAGAGTAGCAAGTCTGCTTAAAAACTTATTTTTATTTGACAGAGATGCAATGTTGACAAACTATTTTAGTATATTAATCTGAATTAAATATTGAGAACAAAACATTATTTCGGAAATTCGAAAAATATTAAAAAATTATGTATTTTATCAACGACTTTTTCAAACATGACATTCTTCTAACATGATTTTTCTTTGTCCTCAGGGCCGACCAGTCTTCCTCCGATGGAGGACGGGAGAAGAACACAAACAGGTTGAATGGTTTCCTCAATCTGAAGACTCCACTGATCAGCACCAAGACTCTGGGGTAAGTTTACCTTCCATGATACCTACAAAGGTATCCTTGATCATAATGTTAATTGTAGATCACTGGAAATAAGTTAAAAGCCAACCTTTTTTACAGGATTATTACTTCATATTTATATGAAAAGATATTAATAATATGAATTGCGAAAACAACAAAATATTTATCAACTACGAGATTATTATGGTAACTAAGCTTTTTGTGTATTGCGCCATCTATCGTCAATTTCTGTAACGAAACACAGGACACGGGAGTGAATGTGTTGAAAGTCTCAATGTGAATTCGTTTTTGAGGTTAAATATAGATGGCGTTGTTCTGAAAAAAGCTGCGGTGACGCCCTTCAAAATAAAATTAACTGAACTGATGTTCGTCGAAACATATTTTATTAGTATTGGTGTTTTGTGGGTTTGATGATTCCTGACCAAAAGTTATTATATAATTACTACAAGCTTAGAAACTCATTAAATTCTCACTCAATTACATCTTATTTGAGACTATAAAATCCGCAATTACGTAACAGGAACTAAGTACTACCCTTTATGTTCTTTTGTTTATTGCCAAAAGCTGGATTTCTATAACTTATCCCTCAGTTGTTTTGTTTTAATTTGAGATTGGAATTTAACATATTTTTTATGAGGCTAACGTTTAAAAAAAAATATGTAGTTATCTACATACTATATATTTATCTTTATATCTATACTAATATTATAAAGAGGAAAACTTTGTTTGTTTGTTTGTTTGGTTGTAATGAATAGGCTCAAAAACTACTGGACCGATTTTAAAAATTCTTTCACCATTCGAAAGCTACATTATCCACGAGTGACATAGGCTATATTTTATCCGGGTACGGGCAGTAATTCCCACGGGACGCGAGTGAAACCGCGGGAAAAAGGCTAGTACATTATAAAACTATGTAGGTAAGTAGATATTAACCTACTACATATTTATCTATAGACTATACATTATAAAGATATAATACATGGATAAAATACGCCATAAATATTTAAAATTACGCCAAAATATGTTCAACAAACTCACTCACACATTCATAACTTCAATAAAAGCTACCATGTTGTGACGTCATCATTTAATAATTACTAAATAAAATACCCGTCGAAGACCTTTTTGATCCTCTAGGGACGGATACCTCATAAAACTGAGATTGGATGCTTATTGCTTTCATTTTATTACATTAACCCTTTTTATTTGACCAGATTCGATTAAAAAAGGAGAGTCTTATATGAATTAAACTTGTCTATATTCGGTCATAAAAATATCTAGAAGCTCGTAAGATTCGGGTAGGTACAAACGACAGCGGGTCAACCGATCCGAATCTATTAAATACCAATCAACATTAACCTTCCACTATTGTGATAAGGTTGAAAATCTATTGCAGAAATTTGTCAGATTGTGGTACTTAACTTCATAATGCTGTCGTCGTATGTACAACAAAACGCTTAATACGATCGGTCAACAGATATATGACCATCTTGTCATGTCAAGTTCCTCCGTGTTTCGGAAGGCACGATAAACTGGTCGGTCCCGGCTGTCATTTGAACATCTTTGGCAGTCGTAACGGATGCCAAACAGTCTTCCACTTTTAAACTTTTTTGAAAAGAGTGTCCATGGAGTTTCTTGCCGATTCTTCTCCATGAGACCTAGTCCTTGGATCCGTGAAACTAGCTTGAAGTATCAAGAACTTTCATACTCCTATTTGAAATAAAAGAAAAATAAGGTTGAATTTATTTGACGTTTCTGCCTGCGTAGCCTTTTCAAAACTATGTTGGGGTCGGTTTCCAGTCTTACCGCTTGCAACTGAGAACCAGTGTTTTACATGGAGCGACTACTTATCTGACCTCCACAAACCAGTCACCCGGCCAACTCGATACCCATTGATTAGACTGGTTGTCAGACTTACTGGCTTCTGACCACCCGTAACGACTGCCAAAGGTGTTACAATCACAGCAGATACCCACCAGTATATCATGTTTAAGGTGTAATAAATATTGATTTCTTACAGTGAAAAATAATTTTTTTTCATGGTGACACATGCAACCTCTCTTCCCATAGTAACAAAATATCTTTATGCCTACATTCCGTCATATTATGTAAGTAAAATATTTTCGTTGATTTTCGGGGAAAGCGACATGGAAACAAAATTGGGAATGCGTACATATCACTTGGTTGACCTGCGCTTTTATTGATAAGAGATAGCGGGGCTCATGGCTTACGGCCGTTCCCAATAACCTATCTATCTCTAGATTTGCATACTAGAGATAGAATTTTGACATTAGCACCATACAAGTAATGTCAAATTCCTATCTCTAGTAAGCAAATCCAGAGATAGACAGAATATTGAATTCCGCAATAAGTTAACAGCCACATGGGATGATCGATCATAGTTATAAGCAATGCTTGGCGCAGTCGGTCTGTCGATAGATGGCCATCTTGTCATGACAAGTTCTTCTGAGTTTCGGAAGGGACGTAAAATTTATGGGTCCTGGCTATCATTCGAACATCTTCAGTAGTCATCACTGATAGTGAGGAGCCACAAAATGCGATAACCAGTCTTACTAAGGGGTTTCGGGTTGCCCTTGTAACTGGGTTGTGGAGGTTAGATAGTCTGTCACTCCGTTTAAAACTCAGGCAAGTACTCCGCTGCATCTGGTCGACTCCAACATAGTAATTTGGAAAAGGCTGGGCAGATGATGGTTAACCAATTTTGGTTGACTTCAGAACACAAGGTCTACCTATCATACTCATCAAGTAACCAAATATTTTGATCTATTTAATGTATTTTACTTAAAGTATATTATTATCGCTACTCGCTCCCGCTTCCCCCTTCACCAAACCACGACCTCAAGGCCGAACAAATAAAATGCCGAATTTACTTGTACCCCAAAACGTGCTCTGTGATTGACAAGCGAAACCGCGGGATGATTCTATTTTCGCTCAGATTTGTATGAGCCTCCATCAGGATATTCCGTGTATGTACAATTGAGTTACATTTGTTAAGTAAACGTTGAGTAAAGGCTTTTAAGGATATTTTTTCTGATTTGTTTTGTTTATTTAGAAGACTTGTGATGAAGATATTTTTTGTTAGATCCTTGAACAAACGTGTAAAGGCCGCTCGTCGAACAAACACGAAAATTCGTAGTGGCCAGGTAGGTCATGATGGCCTAGTGGGAAAGCACCCACCTCTCAAGTATGAGTGTGTGGATTCCATTCCAGATCAGGCAAGTACCAATGCAACTTTTCTAAGTTTGCATGTACTTTCTTAGTTTGTATTAAACACCAATGACTGATTAAAAGGTAAAGAAAAACATCTCGAGGAGACCTGGACTATAAAGCTTGAAATCACCAACCAACATTGAGCAAGCATGGTGATTAGCGCTCAATTCTTCTCTGTGTGAGAGAAGGCCGCAGCACAGCAGTGGGAAGATAAAAAGGCTGACGGTGATGTAAAGGCCGCTGCATACGTGACGAGGTAATGCCTCAGACGGGACGTTAACGGGACCGGGACGTGATTGCCCGTGTCACGTTCCCGTCCATTCCGTGTCTCCGTGATATATATGAAAGCGCATTCATATATATTTTGTATGAACGATATTTCCAAAATTTTCTATTTCGTCCGTCCGTAAAAAACCCCGTCACGTATGCAGCGGCTTTTGGACTGCTAAACCAATCATGGAGGAAGTCGTCCTGTTATGATGGTCACTCCGGTGGGTTTTATAAATTTTCACAAAGCAACCCAGAGTTTGGAAGTTGACGGTGTTACACCGCCGTACCTGGGGGGATGTCCTCCCAGGTTCATTTCTAAAACTTAACATGTAAAGCAATCCCGAATGCTACTCAGTAGCAGTCGTTGTTACAATTCCACGTCAGAGGCCGTCAGGCGGATTTGAGGAAACTCTGACACTAGGGCTTGTTAGATGATTAAACCTGCAGCTCACTCGATAAGAAGAGAATTAATGCATACTTCTGCAGCTTGCATCGATCTACTAATAGGTCTTTATAAGTCTTTATAGGTCTAGGTCTTTGCCTTTATAGATTTTCAGACTGAAACCATAATATTATCAATCAGTCTAGACTGAAATTATCTTAGCAAAATCCAGGTTTTGTTTACAATACAAAAGACACTAAAGGCTTTCATGTTGATCTAGGTTCTAAAGTTAGTCTTTAGCTAGATTGCGTGTTAAGCGCAGATTAAATTATAACTCTAGATTAGATTGGGAATTAGTAGTTTAAGCTTATCTATACTGTGATAGGTATTATATTGATTGATGCTAGTTTATATCTTTACTTCTATTTTACTTATTATACACTATTTAAGTAATACCTAATGAAGATAAAAAATTTTTTGTTTGTTTCTTTTTGTGCACTTTGTTTGTTTGAACGCACTAATCCCAGGAACTATCAGTCCGATTTGAAAAAATATTTTAGTGTTAGATAGCCCATTTATTGAGAAAGGCTATAGGCTACTTTTTATCCGGGTGCGCCGAGTAGTTGAAACGCGCGGGTGAAACCTCTGGCAGAAGCTAGAGTACTAATATGCACATTGTCTTAAATCTTAAACAATATCGAACAGCCGAATATTCTTTATCGCCCAATTATTTTTACACTACAATGCCAACAAAACAGGCTACAATAAGTACAATATAGCTCTTATTATTAAGAGCGAACTATATTCTTTTATATAATAATAAAATAATAATAAAAGTTTTATTTCATTAGCTTAGATGAATAAATGTCGTCACACGTGTAGACCTCCTTTTAAGTATAGATATACCTGTGTTAGATTTAATTTGATGTTATGCTCTTCACAGTAGATTATTATTAGAGAGAAAAGAAGAAAAATAAATAAACTAAATACACATTTTAACTAAAAGTAACCTAATTCTTAGGTATACAATATTTAAAGTGTGTGTGTGAGGGTGTGTGTGTGTGTGAGGGTGTGTGTGTGTGTGTGTGTGTGTGTGTGTGTGTGTGTGAGTGAGAGTATGTGTGTGTGCGTGTTTGTGTGTGTATGTGTGTACCACTCAGATAGATGTTGTTAAAAGTAATTCAATGTCATCGTAATTTTTATCCTCTAGCCAAGTAATTAAAGATTTTTTGCACTCTCTAGATGTTATATATTTTCTTGTTATTAATCTTCGTGGTTGTGAACCAATTAACTGGGCTGGAATAAGCTTTATTCGTTGCTTTTTCATTTCTTTAGAAATAGGGTAAGTCAGGTTTTAATATTGAGTAAATGTAGTTCATAGGAAACTTAATCTGAACTTAATTAAATGGAATTCTAGAGGATATTGACTTTTCACCCGGGTGCGGGAATTAGTGCAGTCAGGATACGGATAGGAAGAAAAGCTTGTAACATAAATATCATCAAATAATTCGATAATTTTATATTCTAAATGAATTAATTTTCACTACTTATACTTTTGCTTATTCTTTGCTCAAAGAATAAGCATTGCCATACAACGTGGCAATGCAGCCAGTCTTCTGGGCACGTTACCGGATGATAGCGATGCGGAGGAATACTTTGACGCGTAATGTAAATATTTGTAATATATCGATACCTCCCACGTAAGTTGTTGTAACCCACAATATACATGTTTTACGTTTTTTTAACCAAACCGCCTATTTTTGTATGTCGTTATGTGCTAAGAGTAAAAAAACTAAAAATATATATTTTTAAGTATACGTTTTTTTACTCTTAGCACATAAAGTAGGCAAAAATAGGCGGTTTGGTTAAAAAAACGTAAAACATGTATATTGTGGGTTACAACAACTTACGTGGGAGGTATCGTATTGTTTGTTTATTATTTTTGTTGTAAGTTTTTTATTTATACTTAGAAATTAGTTTTAATTTATAAAATGGAAATAAGTATGTTTGTATTTTTGTTGTAAATAAAATAAAACTCATTTTCACTACGATAAAAATGTAGTTTTCAATTCTCACTTCGAATGCTTTATTTTTTCATTTTAGCTTTCATATTGACAAAAAGTAAAAATAAAACATGTTACTAGAGTAAACTTAAGTTTTTTTATACACAGACATTGGATCTTTTATACCGAAATACAAACATGCATAAGATTACGAGTCACACATTATAAACACTACAAAATTCCAACCTTTAACCTAAACCACCAAAAACAGGCATCGCTTATACAACAGACACTTGGCAAACGCTCCGATTTCTTACAAAAATACTGGTTTTCTTTAAACCTAATGGTATAAGATTACAAAGTCATAGGTTGTTCAATAATTCATTGGAACACCGCTTGCGAGATGCAGCCGTTACAGCGCCATCTTTTGGCGGGAGGACACAACTTGACCTATATGAATTTGATGTTAGATTCAGTAGCTTTGATAGGTGAAAGGGGGGAAATGCTCGTGGCTAAGTCAAAGTTGCGAGGTCCGATCGATCATTAGGTTAAGCAACGCTTGGCGCAGTCCGTCCGTGGATGGGTGACCATTTCAGTTCTTCCGTCATCATTAAAGTTCTTCCGTGTTTCGGAAGGCACGATAAATTGGTGGGGCTGTCATTTGGACGTCTTTGACAGTCGTTACGGGTAGTCAGAAGCCAGAAAGCTAGACAACCAGTCGTATCTACCAATGGGTATCGGGTTACCCGGGTCACTGGGTTGTGGAGGTCAGACAGGCAGTCGCTCCATGTAAAACACTAGTTCTCAGCTGCATCCGGTTGAAAACCGACCCCAACGTAGTTGGGAAAAGGCTAGGCAGATGATGATGATTCCATTACGTTTGGTAGTTGAAAGTACCTAACTAGATAAAGAGAAGAAAGCAAGGAAAAAAAATATTTGTATAAAAAAAATAGCTAGATGGTGCCAAAGAAATCTATACTAATATTATAAAGCTGAAGAGTTTGTTTGTTTGTTTGAACGCGCTAATCTCAGGAACTACTGGTTCGATTTGAAAAATTCTTTCAGTGTTATATATAGTATAGCCTATTTACCGAGGAAGGCTATAGGCTACTTTTTATCCGGGTGCGCGCAGTAGTTCCCACGGGAAAGCGGGTGAAACTGCTGGCGGAAGCTAGTAAAATATATTTGTCGGAGATTCGTAGCCGGATGGTCGAGCCATTGTGGAAAACACGAAATAATACTCTCCAAAACTTTAGTTAACACTTCTATTGTCTATTCACAAAATTAGAACACAAAATAATCAGTGATGCTAATGATTTGTAACGATTACAAAACTAGGAACGCGGGAAGTTTAGCACGGAGTAATGGTAAAACCAAATACTTGATAAAACCTTAGCTGACGAATCTTTTTGGTGCCGAAACCAGGGACCTTCCATTTCATCATTACCACAATCGCCATATTGGTTTTCTGGTTGAAAAACGTAACTTAGAAATAATCTCAATCGATCTATTGTTTTAACAAAAACACATCGTAAATTATCGCATTCTGAGTTATCCCATCGGAACTACCAAATTACTCCAATAATATTTCTTTAATTACTTTATCTAATTACGTCACGTTTACGAGCTATTACCAATTCACATCGAACAAAAACTTCCATCCAATATTCACTTAGCGTGTAGGTACCTATGCCGATCTAACTACAATTACCGTACNCTTTTTTATCGTAAGACCAAGATCTGGTCTCCCCAGAGTAGCACCCCGCATCACCATCCATTTCGGCTGGTGCGAGTTTGCTACATCTTTTTGGTGCCGAAACCCGGGAACTTCCATTTCATCATTACCACAATCGCCATATTGGTTTTCTGGTTGAAGAACGTAACTTAGAAATAATCTCAATCGATCTATTGTTTTAACAAAAACACATCGTAAATTATCGCATTCTGAGTTATCCCATCGGAACTACCAAATTACTCCAATAATATTTCTTTAATTACTTTATCTAATTACGTCACGTTTACGAGCTATTACCAATTCACATCGAACAAAAACTTCCATCTAATATTCGCGTAGCGTGTAGTAGGTACCTATGCCGATCTAACTACAATTACCGTACAGCAGCATATAGGTATTCCTGCTTGC
>NWSH02000552.1:34436-55609 GCA_002382865.2 Heliothis virescens
TATGTTCTCTCCTTATGTACTGCGCTTATGTACTCTCCTTATGTACTGCGCTTATGTACTGCCTCATATACTGCGCTTATGTACTCTCCTTATGTACTGCGCTTATGTACTACGCTTATGTACTCTCCTTATGTACTGCGCTTATGTACTGCCTATGTACTGCGCTTATGTACTCTCCTATATATTAGTATAAATAACCTCCAAAGTTTCACCCGTGTCTCGAGGGAACTACTTTCTGCTAACGCATCAAGTAGGCTATTCCTTGTTTAAGCTCTAGGCTATTTGTGTGCCAAGTTTCATTCAAATCGGTTCAGTAGTTTCGGCGTGACAGCGGGACAGAGACAGAGTTACTTTCGCATTTACAATTTTAAGCGAAGATTAGTTTTAACTCATGCTTTTCAAAGTTGTTTGAGCTTTCAGTTAAAAAAAATCGCTTTGCTTTGCCAATCGCTGAGGATTTAGTTAAAATATTTATGTTTTCAATTAGTTTTCAGGGATTTCAATAATAAAATACTTAGTACTTTCAATTTTACATTTATTCTTTGTTTTGAGTTTTGTAAAGTGGTTTGGAATTATGGAGTAAGCTAGTGTTTATTTTTTTATGTGTTTGTCGCTTTCACATTTGATGGTAACAAGCGATGTGGTCAAAAATGGAGATCCAGGAGTTGAACCCGAGACCGGGCGACGAGGTAAAAAATCGACCAAGTGTGTATCATACTCGCGCACGAAAATATACGAGTATAATCTATAAAAAGTCACATTTATTGTATGGAGACCCTAAAAATGTGTTTTATTCTACTTTTTTATTTATTTTTCATCTTTTCTCCTAAAACCTAATAATCTATTGTGAAGAGCGAGACCTCCTAATACCTAAAAGGAGGTCTCCACGTGTGACGACTTTTATCGATTTTTGATTACGAAATAAACCTTTTTTTTCAGTGTGTGGGCACGGAACCCTAAAAAGGGGAAAACAGCATTAAAAATATATTATTTTGTAATGGTTTTCTTTTAGATATGAGTTCGTATTTTCTGAAATTGAACACCCTGGATATTAGGTTTGAATTCCATGGCTCGTCAGAATTAATTGGGACACACAATCCTTGGATTAACGGTACCCGAAGTGTAATATGAATGTGTAATCCTCAGTATGGTATAAAATCTATATACATTGGTAGGTAATGAATTTTGTGACGAGTTTTCCTATCTAAATCTCATGATTTAACTGTATTTTTAACTGTCCCACTACATGACACAAGCTTCTTCCGACAAAGAGAAGGAATGAGCCTTAATCACCACGCTTTTTCAAGGTGGATTGGCGAATATAGAATACTAGCTTCTGCCAGCGATTTCACCCGCGTCCCGTGGGAACTTCTCGGCGCACCCGGATAAAAAGTAGCCTATAGCCTTCCTCGATAAATGGGCTATTTAACACTGAAATAATTTTTCAAATTGGACTAGTAGTTCTTCAAACAAACAAACTCTTCAGCTTTATAATATTAGTATAGATAGTGAGGAGATTTTGGGTGGGAAATCTTGTCATGATGGGTTCCTTCGTATTTCGGAAGACATGTTAAATTAGTGGGTCGTGACCGTTATTTGAACATCTTTGGCGGTCGTTGCAGAAAGTCTGATAACCAGTCTTACCAAGGTATAAGACTGCCGGGTAACTTGGTTGAGGAGGTCAGACAGGCAGTCGCTCCATGTACTGATACTCAACTGCATGAAGTCCAGGTATCCTAACGATATGTTCCTTCATCATTGGTCGACTAATAAAAAACCGGCCAAGTGCGACTTGGTCTCGCGCACGAAGGGTTCCGTACCATTATCTATGAAAAATGAACGTATCCTTTACCTAAAACTAGCTAAAATACAAAAATTTTTCGGCCGCAAATAATAACTTTGTTTTTCATACAAATATATGAATAACAAAGTTATAATTTGCGGTTTCACACGTTTATTGTATGGGGACCCCCTTGATATTTATTATTTTTAAATTTTTAGTATTTGTTGTTACAGCGGCAACGGAAATACATCATTTGTGAAAATTTCAGCTTCCTAGCTATCACGAATTATGAGATACAGCCTGGATACAGACAGACAAGGAAGTCTTAGTAATAGGATCTCGTTTTACCCTTTGGGTACGGAACTCTAAAAATACATTAAAACGAAAAATTGCTATATTAGTACCGAGGTTTGAAAACTTTACATACAACATAATACAACTCTCTTTCTCGTACAGTCGAGTAAAACGTCCATTTAAAGTCCCGTTTACACATTGCGATTTCATTGCCCGTTGCTTGCCATATTATTGCAGGAAGATGCTACTTGCACTGTGTAAACGTAATCGTGCAATAGGTAAATGGTCGCCTGTCAAATATTCCTGCAATAAAATGGCAAGCAACGAGCAATGAAATCGCAATGTGTAAATGGGCCTTAAATAAAAAAAACTGGCCAAGTGCGAGGTGGACTCGCGCATGAAGAGTTCCGTACCCCATCCCCCTTAATTTTTTTTTTCATTTTTAGTATTTGTTGTTATAGCGGCAACAGAATTACATCATTTGTGAGCTTTCTAGCTATCAGGGTTAGTGAGATACAGTGTGGAGACAGACAGACAGACAGACCGACAGACAGACCGACAGACAGACAGACAAACAACGAAGTCTTAGTAATAGGGTCCCGTTTTACCCTTTGGGTACGGAACCCTAACAACATCAACCACTTAAACATTAATCCTAAAAAATCTAAGAGACTGAAAGCAAGCAAATTCTTTTAGCCTTAAAAATAATCTTACCTTCGTAAACTCATGTTGACAACAAAGATGGCTTCCGCGCCACAAAATCACTGTTTAGATTCACAATTTTCTGTCAATGTTCATTTAGTATTGCCTTTAAGATAACATCGAATAGCTCTTAAAATGCTAGCGTTGATTTAGATCATCGAGATTTACAATTTTATTTAAAAACGCTGAAAAATAAATGAAATAAGTATAGTTTGTTTTTTACTAGTTTGTTTTATGAGAAGTAACGTTTGTTTACTTTGACTTGTTAAATGTATCTGAATAAATAAAAAGGAAAATTATAAAAAGATTAAACAAAAAGAATACGGAAGTAATTTATTCCTCTAATACATGTTTTGTGGTATTCCATGACAAGTATATTTAAAACTAGCTTCTGCTAGCGGTTTCACCCGCTTATTGAGCATATTATTTCTCACCCGCATATTATTTCTTCCTGGGCTGGATAAAACGTTTCATCAAAATCAATTGGGTAGTTTTTGCAAGCATAAAAGAGAAGCAAACCATACATACAAAATTTCGTGTTTATAATATTAGAAGAATAATACGAGATTGTTCTTAGAAAATCGGAATTCTCTGAAGTAAAAATAGTTGCCGCCAGCAATATCCGGTCAATACATTCTCAATAATAGAAAAATATATTTTAAGGTAAGTCATTTCTAGAAACTTTCCGGACTAAAATAAACCAGGTTCCATTTTGGTCTCACTCACGTCTCGTAGGACCTACTCCGCACACCCGGATAAAGAGTAATAAGCCTTTCTATATAAATGAGCTGTTTAAAACTTAAGAATTTTGCAAATTGGTTTAGTCGTTTATCGCGCTCAAACAAACTCTTTAGCTTTATAATTAGCATTAGTTAGTAGTAAGTTTAACGAATATAAATTCGTCTGTCAGTAAGTGTTTTTTCTCAAGCAAAGAAAGGTTATTTTTATTACCAACTTCCTAAATAAGGAGATTATCAATTCAACGACCTATATACTTATTTATATTCTATATCATTACTGCTTTGTGTCTGCAACACAGTAAAGAATTTAGATCATTAGAAAAATCAGCCAAAAAAAATCGCCAAGTCAAGCAGAAAAAAGCGGCACGGCCGTACCATCCTTTTCTCGAAGCAATTCAGGCTATTTTGAACCCCCTATAATTTCGTTGTGGATAAAACTAGAAGCCTGAATTTTCAGTAACTAATCAGGCATTGCATAAATACGGGGTATTTAAAATTTCAGACAATTTGAACCAGTAGTTTAAGAATAACAACTTGTTAAAGTTTCTGAATTTTGTCACTCACTGACTCACCGATCATCAAAAGTCCAAGGCACTTCTAGCAGACATAGAAGTAAATAGATTAACTGACTTGGTATTACACGGATCTCACAACTTTTTACGTTGGAAACTGAGCTGCGAGACTTGGGTTTTTTACAGTATGTTTTTGATGGCATATACTTTTTCATTCAATATTTTATAGTGATAATAACAATCAGATGGCTATTGAATGAAGGTTAAAGTTTGTAATATTACCTAGAAGGAAAATATTCCTTGGCCTTATGCCCACCTTTTAAAGTAATAACTATCTTAAAAATTCAAAAGATAGCTCGTTCTTTCTTATTTATTATAGCTCGGTATGTAACTATATATAATTATTTGCATTAAAATATAGTATTTTAGGCTTAATAATTTTAATAATGGAATATTTTAAGTTGACTGTTTTCTCTATATCGTGACATTATCCGCAAAAATAATAACATTATTACAAATCCCAAGGATACTTATTACAAGAATTAACGTAATTAATGAAAAAAAACAACGTCAATTTTAAAAATAAATAAAAATTATAACAAAAAACAAACAAAACCGATTATAAAATAAAAAACAAAAGACACAAAACAACTTTTAAAAATCTTTAAGTCGATACAAATGAGTGACACTTCACACAAATCACAACACCATGTATACAACAACTTGGCAAACGTAAACACACTGTATAACACGGCAGTTCGTATTTTACACCCGAAAATGTCGGAAACAACTTTGGTGCCTGAAACTCACAGCCAAACTGAAATCCGGTACCATTTCAGAATATACTCCTGAAAACATGTACAATACAAAACCAACCTTATCTTTAACTAAATAAAGCCTAAAATCCTATGCTGCAATCATCTTACAAGTCACTTCTATTCGCTTCGGTGAATTGGTTCAAAGAAATGTGGACTGTATTGCGAAAGATATAAGGATGGGTTTTGAATATGTAAACACAGTTGCAGTACAATACCAAATTAGCTGAAGCTAGGTTTCGATCGTGGCTCTGCTTGTTATTTTTAGTATGGATTTATTTCGATTGCTTTATTTAAAAATATATATGGGAATGTTTGTTTGATAGTGGCATTGATTTTTGATAATTTAGAAAGAAAATACTTTTTTAATCCATATATTATTATAAAGAGGTAAAATTGACTGTAAATTTGTATAATTTGTAGGGCGTAATCTCTGGAAGTACTGAACCGATTTTAAAAAATATTTCACCATTCGAAAGCTACATTATTCGTGAGTGCTATAGGCTATATTTTATCCGGGTACGAGCAGTATTTCCCACGGGACTCGAGTGAAACCGCGGGAAAATGGCTAGTTGAAATATATTTTGAAAAATGTTGATCTAACCACGTAGCCAGGTAGACTGACCCTGGCTTCCATAGCCACTTCATCCTAATTCCAATAGGCTTACTGGTTAAAGTACCAACCTCTCAAGTATTTATTTTTTATTTTATTTTATTTTATTTATTTATAGTTAATTAAAACGGTGCAACACCAATTACAATAATTAACATAGAAACAGAAAATGAAAACAAACACAAAAGTATAAACATATAGTCGATAGCGTTTCAGTTATTAAACTAATAAGGAACAGTGGACACTCTTGCATACTTTCTCTCGCAGAACCCCAAACATACACGCCTTACTTTACTCCACTCATCAACAAACACATCAAATTCAGGGTTGGCAGTCAGAAGGGCGTTGAGCGTCTTAAGGGTACGACATACAGGAGTTTCCGCTCTGGCGACTGTTTTGCATGTCGGTGGGGCGAAGAGATTGTGCCTGCAGCTCTGACGGCGACCGATATATTTGTCGGGGACAAATAGGCGGCAGAAAAGGCTGTGGAGCTCTGGGCTACTGATTTGGCCCCGTAAGGTTTTACAAGCTACCATAAGCTGATCAAAGCCTCTTCTTACCTCCAAAGAGTTAAAGCCTAACATCCCTAGCAGATAATTAGTCGGGTACATGAAGGGAAAAAAGTTGTATACCCTTTTGAAAAAGTACCTCAGAAAGGTTTTTTGCACCTTTTCGATCATGAGTGTTTGGTTAGCGGTGTGGGGGTGCCAAACACAGGCACTTGACTCAAGCTTGCTTCGAACCAGAGCGGTATAGAGTAATCGGATAACGTTAGGATTGCTAAAGTCGCGAGCATTGCGCAAAACAAAGCCCAGACGCCTGAAAGATTCCTTCGCGAGGGAAGAAATGTGGTCTTTAAATGTCAAACATCGATCGAAAGTCACGCCCAGATCCTTTACGTTGGTGACTCGAGATAATACTTCACCACCCAATCTGTAATTGTAATGGATCGGTCGCAACCCCCTGCCGTATGTCATGACATGGCACTTACCTATATTGAAAGGTAGCTTGTTTTCCATGCTCCACTCATAAACAGCGTCAATATCCCTCTGTAGAAGTTTGCAATCCTCGTCCGTTCTGATTTGAGCTACCAATTTAAGGTCATCGGCGTATAACAGGCATTTGGCAAAGTTAACTCTTGTGGTCAAGTCATTAATCATGATCAAAAATAGAAGCGGCCCTAGTATGGATCCCTGACTCACGCCCGAGCGGGTGGTGTAAGGCGTAGACTCAAAGCAACCGTGTCTGACAAACTGCTTGCGATCGCGCAGGAAGCCGGAAAAGAACCTGACAAATTCCACCGAGAAACCTATGGCCTCCAGCTTTGTTAAAAGCACATCGTTGTCAACTCTATCGAAAGCTTTTCGGAAATCAAAGTATAGAACATCAACTTGCCTCCTGTTGTCCAGGCCACTCGATATGTAGTCTACATGAACCAGTAAATTTGAGTTGACGGACCGACCTGGTCGGAAACCGTGTTGGGCATCAGACAGAAGCATGTTTACGTGTTTGTAGATATAAGAGTGAAGAATATACTCGAAGATTTTGGCGATGGTTGGGAGGATAGCGATTGGTCTGTGCTCCTCTACTGATGTTTTGTCAGAGGTTTTAGGGATGGGAGTGACTCGCGAAGTTTTCCATTGCTCAGGGTACACGCCGGACTGGAGGGCTAAGTTAAAAATATGACACAGAGGAGCTGCCAGGGTATCATTACATCCCTTAAGGACATAGGGTGGAATATTGTCTGGGCCAATCGAGCTACAGGGTTTAATCTTGGCAATACCCTTTACTACGTCAGGTGGGGTTAAGCAAGGAAGGGGAATATTATTTCCCACACCACTGATATTTGAGAATTTTGGGTCTAATTTGGGTTCATCGGGCTGAAACACGCTAGCGAAATACTCAGCAAATGCCTCGGCTGCTTTAACACCCGAATAAGTCTCACCCTTGTGGGTGACGTTCG
This sequence comes from Heliothis virescens, assembly GCA_002382865.2. NCBI lineage: Eukaryota > Metazoa > Arthropoda > Insecta > Lepidoptera > Noctuidae > Heliothis > Heliothis virescens. The sequence continues at coordinate 41,859 of NWSH02000552.1, forward strand.
GCTCGAAACCACCCTTAGTCCTCAGGCTAGAAAAGTGCTGCCAGAAATGTCGTGGATTTTTGCCAATACTATTTTCAACGCTGATGCAGTGCAACCTGTAGGCAACTTGAGTCCTCTCTTTTAGGTTAGACCGTAGTTCACTAAACTCTGCATATGTGACATCACATCGCGAGAGCTTCCACCTATTATGGAGCTTAGTTTTTCGCCGAGTGTCGTTCACAATATCCCGCGTAAACCATACTGGATACCTCCTATTCTTATCAGTGGTCATTCTCTTCTTTTTTGGAATTGAAGAATCAAAGACATTATAAATTACTGAATAAAACTTATCTACGGCAGAGGGGGCGTTATCGCAATTAAGGACGTGTTGCCATGGAGCAGAAGAAATTTGTTCACTTAAAAGTGCGTAGTCCCCTTTGGCAAAATTACAATCCTTACTTTGATCAATATTGCTGGGATCCAATTTTTCACTTTCCTTGTGCTTTTTGATGGTACACGCAATATCTAATGGGGGGTGATATAAATCGATTGGAACCAGCTCCGTACCTTCAACGTGCTCACAACTCACTTCACTGCCCTCCCGAGCCAACACTACATCCAACTTACTCCCACGCATATTCCACACTTCATTCATCTCATTCATACTACAGAAGCTTAAGAAGTAACAGTAATAATTGTTGACATTTACAGAAGCACTCTTCAAGTTAAGGTCACCCAGTATCATCACAGTTCCATTCAAATTGGAGATAATGTTCTCAACTTTGCAAAACCAAGCCATGTAATCGTCATCAGTTGCAGTGGGTTTTATATAGATAAGGCATACATATACTTTCTTGCCATAAATTGTAATTGTTGCCCATAAGTCTTCACCACATTCAGTCTCAAGATCACGCTGTCTCTTTATGGTAATGCCAGGGCGCGCTGCAAGCAACACTCCACCGCCCGGAGTCACTCTATCTCTGCGTAGAATGCGCCAATCTCCTATTGATATTTCAGAGTCCTCTACAGAGCCATCAAGATTTGTCTCAGTTACGGCTATCAGGTCGTGCTCGGAAAGCAACAAGCTAGATCGCCACGTTGGTAACTTGGTTTTTAGCCCACGCACATTTTGGTATAGTATCCGCAGGTAGTCGTTGCGGTTCGTAGAGCTGGGCAAAGCAATAATGGTATGGTGGTCATTGGGGGTCGTTGCTTTGGCCACGAAAGTTGCGGCGCCATGGTTTGACGCATATATCCTCGGCCCAGCTTTGAGGTGCCATAACTAGTTCAGCCAGCTTTGAGGGCACCCCCAACTTGAAGGAAGCATATTTGCCTCGGGGTTTGAGTACATCCACCGTACAAACGTCAGATCCACAAATCGTAATTAGGTGATCTCGTACCTGGCCTTCTGATGTACCCTGCTTGACGTAGAAGAGGTGCAGGTATCTCCATCTTTCTGAAGCCTCTAAATTTGTGGTACCAGGAGCCGCTGTCCCACGCAGGATATTACTGAGTGAACGGTGGGAGCGCCTGTATCGAACTTCCGTCCAACCGTCCTTCGATTGTCCGTCCTTGTCTGTATCGCTCAATGTAACGTCCGCTGCAGCAGCGGGCGGTGGCAAGGAGACACTGTTTATAGAAGCTTTACAGGTATCTGAGGCAACCGGTTTGCTAGGAGGGTTTATATTTCGCGGGTTCGACTCGGCAATATATCTATTCATAGCCTTGCCCCTTTTAGGCACAATCGCTGTAGGATCTCCTACTTTTCCGGCATCGAGGTTTGGTGGTGGAGCATTAGATAGCTGGGACGTAGTCGGGACCATACTTACGGGTTGCATTTCATCATGACTCTTTTCCTGATTCCTGCCCTTCGCTCTCAGTTGGTGACTAGCTGACTTTGCTTCAAGGCCAATGGTAGCTTTATGAATGGCCACACATTGATTTTTAATTTCGGACACTTCCTTGACCAGTGCGGACAGCATTGCGTCATGTCCAGCTTTCCATAAAGACAGCTTTTGCTCATATTCAGTCCGCCATGTAGTCAGCAGCTGCATGAGCTCACTCTTCCATTCCCAACATGTGCAAGACGAGTCCACAGCCAGTTTACTGGGTGAGTCGTCAATACGTGGCCGCTGGCCCCTCCTGCTGACATTCACATAAGATTCCTCGTATTTGGAACCCGAAGCAATGTCAGGAACAGATTGAGATATTCCTGGTCCGGGGGTCTTCAGAGGTTTAGGAGGGGTGCGATTCATGTTGAACAATTATAAGGGCGTAGCTGACGNCTTGTGGGTGACGTTCGGCTCGAAACCACCCTTAGTCCTCAGGCTAGAAAAGTGCTGCCAGAAATGTCGTGGATTTTTGCCAATACTATTTTCAACGCTGATGCAGTGCAACCTGTAGGCAACTTGAGTCCTCTCTTTTAGGTTAGACCGTAGTTCACTAAACTCTGCATATGTGACATCACATCGCGAGAGCTTCCACCTATTATGGAGCTTAGTTTTTCGCCGAGTGTCGTTCACAATATCCCGCGTAAACCATACTGGATACCTCCTATTCTTATCAGTGGTCATTCTCTTCTTTTTTGGAATTGAAGAATCAAAGACATTATAAATTACTGAATAAAACTTATCTACGGCAGAGGGGGCGTTATCGCAATTAAGGACGTGTTGCCATGGAGCAGAAGAAATTTGTTCACTTAAAAGTGCGTAGTCCCCTTTGGCAAAATTACAATCCTTACTTTGATCAATATTGCTGGGATCCAATTTTTCACTTTCCTTGTGCTTTTTGATGGTACACGCAATATCTAATGGGGGGTGATATAAATCGATTGGAACCAGCTCCGTACCTTCAACGTGCTCACAACTCACTTCACTGCCCTCCCGAGCCAACACTACATCCAACTTACTCCCACGCATATTCCACACTTCATTCATCTCATTCATACTACAGAAGCTTAAGAAGTAACAGTAATAATTGTTGACATTTACAGAAGCACTCTTCAAGTTAAGGTCACCCAGTATCATCACAGTTCCATTCAAATTGGAGATAATGTTCTCAACTTTGCAAAACCAAGCCATGTAATCGTCATCAGTTGCAGTGGGTTTTATATAGATAAGGCATACATATACTTTCTTGCCATAAATTGTAATTGTTGCCCATAAGTCTTCACCACATTCAGTCTCAAGATCACGCTGTCTCTTTATGGTAATGCCAGGGCGCGCTGCAAGCAACACTCCACCGCCCGGAGTCACTCTATCTCTGCGTAGAATGCGCCAATCTCCTATTGATATTTCAGAGTCCTCTACAGAGCCATCAAGATTTGTCTCAGTTACGGCTATCAGGTCGTGCTCGGAAAGCAACAAGCTAGATCGCCACGTTGGTAACTTGGTTTTTAGCCCACGCACATTTTGGTATAGTATCCGCAGGTAGTCGTTGCGGTTCGTAGAGCTGGGCAAAGCAATAATGGTATGGTGGTCATTGGGGGTCGTTGCTTTGGCCACGAAAGTTGCGGCGCCATGGTTTGACGCATATATCCTCGGCCCAGCTTTGAGGTGCCATAACTAGTTCAGCCAGCTTTGAGGGCACCCCCAACTTGAAGGAAGCATATTTGCCTCGGGGTTTGAGTACATCCACCGTACAAACGTCAGATCCACAAATCGTAATTAGGTGATCTCGTACCTGGCCTTCTGATGTACCCTGCTTGACGTAGAAGAGGTGCAGGTATCTCCATCTTTCTGAAGCCTCTAAATTTGTGGTACCAGGAGCCGCTGTCCCACGCAGGATATTACTGAGTGAACGGTGGGAGCGCCTGTATCGAACTTCCGTCCAACCGTCCTTCGATTGTCCGTCCTTGTCTGTATCGCTCAATGTAACGTCCGCTGCAGCAGCGGGCGGTGGCAAGGAGACACTGTTTATAGAAGCTTTACAGGTATCTGAGGCAACCGGTTTGCTAGGAGGGTTTATATTTCGCGGGTTCGACTCGGCAATATATCTATTCATAGCCTTGCCCCTTTTAGGCACAATCGCTGTAGGATCTCCTACTTTTCCGGCATCGAGGTTTGGTGGTGGAGCATTAGATAGCTGGGACGTAGTCGGGACCATACTTACGGGTTGCATTTCATCATGACTCTTTTCCTGATTCCTGCCCTTCGCTCTCAGTTGGTGACTAGCTGACTTTGCTTCAAGGCCAATGGTAGCTTTATGAATGGCCACACATTGATTTTTAATTTCGGACACTTCCTTGACCAGTGCGGACAGCATTGCGTCATGTCCAGCTTTCCATAAAGACAGCTTTTGCTCATATTCAGTCCGCCATGTAGTCAGCAGCTGCATGAGCTCACTCTTCCATTCCCAACATGTGCAAGACGAGTCCACAGCCAGTTTACTGGGTGAGTCGTCAATACGTGGCCGCTGGCCCCTCCTGCTGACATTCACATAAGATTCCTCGTATTTGGAACCCGAAGCAATGTCAGGAACAGATTGAGATATTCCTGGTCCGGGGGTCTTCAGAGGTTTAGGAGGGGTGCGATTCATGTTGAACAATTATAAGGGCGTAGCTGACGAGTGTATGTGACTGGCATATAAAATATGCAATGTTCAAAAACCTGTTATTTATTATTTCTGTACCTGGAACGTTTACGTCAAGTTTATCTGCGGAGTGTTGGTAGCACTGTTGTCGGCGCCGACGCCGCAGGTAAATTGCACACGCCGTTATCGCACTTTTGTCGCGCACTTAACCGTCAGTATCCGTTGCACCCACGTTTGAGTCACAGTGATTAGCACTTTTTGCACAGTCTCGTTATAAGTTCCAATTATCCAATAACAGGCTAAACCTTAATAGGACTACATCAGCACTGAAGTATTTCAATCTTTACTTGCGTTTTAAAACACGAAACTAAGTATAAAAGTCGTAAAATAATTAAGTAAACAACAGAGGCAAATCTAAACGACCAGCGCGTTCCAGCTAATGATGTATGACTGCGCTGGTTCGATTCCAGGTCAGACAAGTACCAATATTATAACTTAGAACTCGTGACTAAGTCAAAGCCACGTGGATCGATCGATCATAAGGTTAAGCAACGCTTGGCTCAGTCAGTCCGTGGATGGGTGACCATCTTCTCATAACGAGTTCTTCCGTGGGGTGCTAGGTTGCCCAGGTAACTAGGTTGTGGAGGTCAGACAGGCAGTCGCTCCATATAAAACACTGGTTCTCAGCTGCATCCGGTTTGACTGGAAGCCGACCCCAACATAGGGAAAAGGCTAGGCAGATGATGATGTACTTTCTTGGACACAAGTGACTGAGTAAAGGTAATAAAGGAAAACATCTTAAGGTAGCCTTGGCTTTTAAAGTCCGGGATCGCCAAAGACATGAAACATGGTATTGCCAATTCATCTCGCGCACGTGGTGATTAACGCTCAATCCTTCTCTGAGTAAGAGGAGGCCGCAGCAGAGCAGTGGGACGATAAAAAGGCTAATGATGATAAATTATATCATTATTACTTATGTTAGTATTTGATGTGATTTACTGTCGGAATAATTATCTTTATATTAGTAACTAGCTGTTTTCTCGCGGTTACACTCGCGTCCCATAGGAACCAATGTCTGTACCCGGATAAAATATAGCTTACATTACTCAGAGATTGTAGTTTCCCAACAGTGAAAAAAGCAAGTTTCAAGTCCAGTAGTTTTAGAGCCTTTAGGATAAAAATAATCAAAAAAAAAATTCCTCTTTACTTTATTTAGTTAGATATAGATTGAACTGTCTCGTTGGTCTAGTGGTCGCATAGCCGACTGTTGATCACGAGAGATACACCCGTGCATCGGAGAGCACGTTAATGTCGGTCCTGCGCCTGATCTCTCTCCGGTCGTGGCGGATTGCCGTCCCATCGCGCTATGAGAGTGAGGGAATAGGGAGTGCACCTGTGTCACAGCAAATGCTTGTGCACTTTAATATGTCCTGCGCAGCTGGCTGATCTCCTTATATGAGAACAGCCGCCGCGGACGACAATCGGCTAGGATGCCATCAGATATAGATTACTCATGATATTTAGTATGCAGAAAAATTAAGAAAGTTTAGAGATTATTTTTTACTCGACCGCCAATAACAGTTAGTTACGCTTTTCAAGCGTGTCTCCTTAACAAAATACTGAAAAGCCTTTGACCACATTTATATTATATACCTGTAAGCATATAAAAATTGTGAGTATATTCACCGTGACCATTAAGACTTCGCAAGTTTTCCGGAAAAACCTTAACAAAGGTTTGAAGTGAACAATTATTTTCCATATTTCACCTTTTCAGGCAAGTTTCGAAAATACCAGCTGAAGAATCAAGTGGGTACGGTATTTACTGACTACTTAGAGTATACTGGCTTTTGCCAGTGATTTCGCTCGCTTCCTCAGGTAATTACTTCCCGCAGTCGGTTAAAAAATAGCCTACATATTATTCTGGTGTATAAACTATAATACTGCTGAGTTTCTTCAAAATCTGTATAGTTGTTTTTGCGTGAGAGACTAACAAACTTATTTATACAAACATACATCCTCATAAACTTTCGCATTTATAATATTAGTAGAAGTGATACAGGAAGTTCAGTAAAAATATTAAAAATCGAACTTTTCATTGATATATCCTAAAAAATGTGCTTCAAAGAAGAGATTTTTCTATATTTCGCGTAACACTTATGAATAGGATTTTAAATTCGCGAGTAAATCTGTCTGTCTGTGTATTGCACTTCGCGTCGTAATTTGTGGACTTATTTAAAGAACACAAATAATCTGGCTTACTGATATTAGGCTACTATTTTATCCAACTGCGGGAAGTAATTCCCATGGGACTTATAAGTGGGTGCACAGAGTCTAGACTTCTAAACCTGAGAAGGGACTTAATATACTCTATTTTTTATCCGGCTGCGGAAAGTAATTTCCTTAGGGACGCAGGTATAACCACGGGTGGATATTAGTTTAGACATAATTCCATTTTGTTTTAGAAACTTTCACAAAGCAGCCCGGAATCTGGAAGTCGGTGATTGATACACCCGTGCATCGGAGAGCACGTTAATGTCGGTCCTGCGCCTGATCTCTCTCCGATCGTGTCGGATTGCCGTCACATCGGGCTATGAGAGTGAGGGAATAGGGGGTGCACCTGTGCCAGCGCAAATCCTTGTGCATTATAATATGTCCTGCGCAGCTGGCTGATCTCCTTATATGAGAACAGTCGCCGTGGCCGACAATCGGCTAAGACGCCATTATTATTACTCTATTCTGATAACGAGAGTAATTACAAAGGGTAGTTTAATCAAACAATATAGAGGCAATAGTCATAGACAGATAAACCACAGACTTCAAATGAAAAGCCGACAAAACCAAACTCCAGAACTTCAAATAACTTGGTAACAGTCAAACTATCATATCTTAGTAGATGTTTATTTGTTTGTGTATCCATTTACAGTCCAAAGAAAAATATACCTTAACCCCCCGTAAATAAGATTGAACATTCTTTGGCAGAGAACTCTATAAAGTCGACATCGATTGTATCAGGTGAAATTAGGTGGAAGATTTGAGCTTTATTGCGTAGAAAATAGGGTAGAAAATGGCTTGTTTTAATTGTTACCTAATTTATTGAAATGTAAAAGTTTTGTCAGAAGCGACGTCGTCTGATTTTTGGAATAATTTAATGTATTTGTTACGCTGTTGAAGTATTTGTTTACGTTTGTAGAATAAGTAATTTTGATTAGCCATCATGAATAAAAGAGGTACTGTTTTTAAGCGGTGTGTATGAAAGGTCGGTGATTTTCTCAATAGATATTCATTATTAACTATTTAGCACTTTTTCCCATAAATCACTTTATTGGTAAATACTGCAAGGAAAACCTTTCAGTAGTTTTTGAGATTTACAGCAACATACAGATAGAGAGATAGAAGATTTTATTAACGATCATTTAATACTTTTTCCCATGAATCACTCTATAGGTAAAACCGTACGGAAAACCTTTCAGTAGTTTTTGAGAACAGCAGCATACAGGCAGATAGAAGACTCTGTTTATTAATTTAAAGTGACTAGCTTCTGCCAGCGGATTCACCCTCGTCCCGTGGGAACTACTCGGCGCACCCGGATAAAAAGTATCCTATAGCCTTCCTCGATAAATGGGCTATCTAACACTGAAACAATTTTTCAAATCGGACAAACAAACAAACTCTTCAGCTTTATAATAAATCTATAGATAACTAGCTTTTGCCCGCGACTTCGTACGCGGATCCTGTTTTTTTTTTACATAATCATATTTTCTCATCGTTTAAACCTTCCCTCGATCTGTACAAACATTTTAAAACCAAAATAAGCCTGATCGGTCCAGCCGTTCTTGAGTTATGCGCTTACCAACACATTTAGCGATTCATTTTTATATTATAGATATAATTCTACTGACAAACTGATAATCACTCCTCAATTTCTAAGTCTAAGTAAGAAAAAACTCAATTATTTCAATAACATAGGCACTTTACCTAAATCTACTTTCTTTGATAGCTATATCAATAGCTGTGTAAATTATCTTTATCTTTCACAAAGATAAAGATCGCATTTCCATATCAAAGGTACTGTTTCTAGAGTTATAATACTGACCTTGATTTGCAAAGATACGTATAATACTAACGTATAATTTTGACCGAAACTTTCTATGAAAACTGTTTATATTAACATAAAATCGTTAGTTTGTTGTTTTGTATGTAATTTATGTATTTTCAACATGGGGTCTGTATTCCTATACTAATATAACAAAGAGGATTTTGTTTTGTTTGTTTATTTGTACGCTAAAGCCTCTGAAACTATTGAACCGATTTGAATAATTTCGTCACTGTTGGAAAGCTAGACTATGCCCATTGCCCATGTACAGGTACAGGAAGAAATGCCCTCGTGACGTGGGTGAAATCGCGGGAAGACAGCTAGTCTGTTCTTCTATACTATCTAATATTATAAAATTGAAGAATTTCTTTGTCTTATTGTGTAAACGCGCCAATCTCAGGACTACTGGTCCGATTTGAGAAATTGGCGGAAAAAACGTTGGCGCAAGCCAGTCATCTATAAAAAAAAATTTGCATTCCCACTGACATCGGGAACTTGGTCCAAGCTACCGGCGGTCAGGGCTCCATAGTGAGAAACCACCTGACAATGCGTGCCGTGTCCAGAAGTACAGCTTTCTGCATCAAGCGCTTGATCCAACCGTCTAACGAGAGCCTCCTTAGGTGTAAATCGAGGCTCTTGGCTATTAACCCATTTAGACCTACCGTCCCATTGGTTGAAATGACTATCAGCACAATGACTTCGGACTTCACAGGACAAAATGTCGTCAACCTCGAAAGCTAATCAAAAATATTTAAATTCTTTCCTATTTTCAGCTTTCTCGAGGTCTTCGTCACAATATAGGCTTATTTTTGTTTTATATTGCTGGTTGACACTATCAGTAACGACTGCCAAAGATATTCATATGACATCCAGGGTCCACCACTTTAACGAGCCTTCCGATACGCGGCAAAACTCCTGATGATTGGATGATCACCCATCCATGGACCGACCTCGTCAAGTGTTGCTTAACCTCATGGTCTCAGATCTAAGACTTGTGGGGTTATTACTTAGCTACCACCTTCACGGACGTTATTATGCCAAAAGACCGTCAAATACTATTTAAAAGCCTTTTACACCAAAATTAAAACGTTTAAGTTAATAACAGAAAGCTCGTTAATACGGAAACCTTTTTGTTAGTTTTAAGTATCGTGAAAATTAACACCCTGTAACGGAAATTGTGAATTATGTCAACAACCTATATTTTAACTGATAACCTAGGGACTATATTAAACGTTAGCTCATTAGGGTCAGCGCAGACCGAACTGCAAAATGCTCGCGCATGGTCGACCAAAATTTAAACTGCTCGAGCATGCAGGCGGCATGCTCGACAATGCGCGAGCCATCTCTATCTGTCTCTGTCTGGGTTACCCGGCGGAGGGTGTGCTTGATCAGTTTGCTGCTCTAGCACGCTCGCGCATGTAGAATGCATACTCGAGCACGCAGTCGGCTTGCTCGAGCAAGGTCGAGCATCAAATTTGGGCGTGTATTCAATTTTGCGAAGTATGATAATAATCATAAGATATTTTTTTCAATAATCTCAGTAAATGCTCTGCTCTGCTGCTTGGTGTGCGCTGACGCTTATACGGTATATTTAAGAACTAGCAGTTTGCCGCGGTTTTACCTACGAAACAAGGGCACTACTTTGCGCGCCCGGGTAGGCACCTAATTGACTCTTAGCATTTTCATTCACGGTGCCGGGAGAACAACTTGCCGCAGCTGGGTAAAAATAGCCTATGTATTTTCTCAGGTTCTGGACTATCTTTATACCGAATGTCGTTTAAATTGGTTCAGCAATTGTAGTCTGAGAGCTTGTTTTTAGGGTTCCGTACCCAAAGGGTAAAACGGGACCCTTTTACTAAGACTTCGTTGTCTGTCTGTCTGTCTCCAGGCTGTATCTCATTAACCATGATAGCTAGAAAGCTGAAATTTTCACAAATGATGTATTTCCGTTGCCGCTATAACAACAAATACTAAAAATTAAAAAATATATATTAAGGGGGGTCCTCATATAATAAACATGTGAAACCGCAAATAATCGTACGGAACCCTTCGTACACGAGTCCAACTCGCACTTAGCCGGTTTTTTATTTTAAGTATGTTGTCAAAAAAGCTTATTTTATAATAGTAATAGTTATCATAAGCTTTTATAATAATTGTAAAGAGCGTACACAAATCCATAGCAAACTAAACTCTATTGTCGAAGAAACAAAACTGCAATTCGCATATACAAATAGCGTAAAAATACTTCACCTAACGATGTTTTCGTATCCAACACTTGGTCTTACAAACAAGATTCTAAAAACTTTTCTGTTTGTCTGTTCACTCGTTATTTGTTGAGATAAGAAGAAAATTGATCTTTGATTAACGCCCTAACTGAGAAATACATTATACCTACCTATGAAATCTATACTTTTCCTATTACCTATATCAATTGAAAAATACCTATATTATAAAAGTGTAAAGATGATGCTTCGTGTGTTTGAACGCGCTAATCTCAGGAACTACTGGAACGATTTAAAAAATTCTTCCAGTTTTAGATAGTCCAATAAAATTTATCAAAAAGCCATTAAGTGAAAAAGTTGGTATTTCAGCTCAGTAGTAGACATTCGATCAAGTGCGATTCGGGCTTGAGTACGAAGGGTTTCGCAAAGTCTTAGTAATATGGTCCCGTGTTAGTATTGTTACGTAGGTCGGTAAGACAGAGTGTTGTTACAGTAAATACTCGAATCAATTAGTACTTGGTAGAATGTTCTCGACGTGTGATCTAGAAATTTCTAGTAAACCTAGGTCACAGCTTAGATTGTTCTAGAATAGCCGAGAACTTACTCGAACATTCTACTAAGGTCATTGACCTTCGGGTACTTACTGGAATGTTCTAGAACCTTACCGATCTACTCCCACTACCTAATCCTTAGAAGGTTCTAGACATCTATGCTCGCGATATAAATAGAGGGCGGGCAGCGCCGCGAGTCAGTTCTAGTTTGAGAGCTAAACAGTGAACAAGTAGTGAAGTGAAATCGTGAGCTTTTCTACCAGTGATTACGAAGTGATTAGTGATTGTAATTGTGCAAAGTGATTGTAATTAGCGATTAATTAGTTAAATAAAGTGTCGTTTGTGTAAAAATCGTGTGTGTATAATTTATCCGAACCCGTAGCGCGTAACAGTATTTAATCGTAAAAAGCGATTAAATACTAACACGGGAGCGAGCGCCCTTCTGCTTGTTAAGGATATTTCCAAACGCCTTGTTGACACTTCTCGTGACCCAAAGGCTGGCCTTTACTTCGCCCAGCGACTAAGCATTGCCATTCAACGTGGCAATGCGGCCAGCCTATTGGGTACACTACCGGTTGACAGCGATGAGGATCAATTTTTTGATGCGCTTTTTTAATAGTTCTTAGGTTAAGTTTTTTTTTTGTAATAGAATAAGGTGGTTGTAAATATATGTAAATAAATTTATAAATTTTCAATCGTAAAAAGTCGCTCTCGAACCTACCGATTACATAAACGACTTTAGTAAAATTGGCACTTATTCCGATCAAACTATCGCCCGATTAAATCTTAATATTACCACTTCGTATATTGTATTCGACAAGTTAAACCAATAGTTTACTTAGCAAAGAATACTTATTTCTAAGTTACGTCACGTTCCTATATAACAGAACATTGGGCGCAAGATTTATTATTTTGTTTGTTTCAGAATATAAGTTGGCGAAAACATGACTGAATATCTTATTGGGAAAAGTGAGAATTTGCGAGATAGTAATATCCCTTTTGAAATTCTTGTTGACACGTACAACCCATTTTATACCTGACAACTCATCATCTGCCTAGCCTTTTCCCAAGTATGTTTTAGTTATATGCCAAACTTAACCTGATGTAACTAAGTACCAGTGTTTTATATGAAGCGGCTGCCTTTGGGACCTCCTGAACCCTTACCCGTGTTGCTTAGGCATCCCGATACCCACCATCCTTAGTGAAACTGGTTGTCAGACTTTCCAACTTCTGACTAACCCATAACGATTGTCAAGGACGTTTAAATGACAGAAGGGATGTTTAATTGACAACCAATTCAACGTGCCTTCCGCAACACAGGGCAACTTGTCATGAGAAGATAGTCACCCATCCACGGACCGAAGCGTAGCTTAACCTTATGATCGATGGACCCATGCGACTGTTACCACCCAACTCACAATACAATTTAACTGTTGACAATGAACTCTGCCTCGTTGGTCTAGTTGTCGCATAGCCGACTGCTGTGCACGAGGTCTCGGGTTCGATTCCCGGGAGGGGCGAAATCGCTTTGTGGGTTTTAACTTACACAAAGCAGCCCGGAGTTGGAAGTTGGTGATTGATTCACCCGTGCATCGGAGAGCATGTTAATGTCGGTCCTGCGCCTAATCTCTCTCCGGTCGTGTCGGATTGTCGTCCCATCGGGTTATGAGACTGAGGAAATAGGGAGTGCACCTGTGTCAGAGCAAATGCTTATGCACTATAATATATCCTGCGAGGCTGGCTGATCTCCTTATATGAGAACAGCCACCGTGGCCGGCAATCGGCTAGGACGCCATCGTGAACTCTGTAAATGGTGGCCCAGCTGTTGAAATATTTGGCAGTCCTACAAAGGAGTATCCTATTCCCCGGGTACCTGGGTTGAGGGAGTCAGGTAGGCAGTCGCTTCTTACTGCGGCATACTGGTACTTAGTTGCATCCTGGAAACAGACTTGACATTTGGGAAAAAGCTAGACAGATGCTTAGCAAAAATCTAGTAAGGTCGGTAGGGGCAAGACCGAACGGTTTTTCGATGAGATGAGCAGTGTTGTGTTTGAAGACGTGTAGAACCGTACATATAAGCGTATTCTAAAATGTTTTTTGTCATGAGTAAAGAGCAAAGAATATATTTTTGTATCATATTAATACCTTCCTATTAAATCTATTCGAAAGCAGAAAAAAAAATAAGTTAAATGTTGTTATTACGAAAATATGTCTAGGGGAAAGACAAAAAGGTGATGGGGAAAGACCGAAATAGTTTCTAAAATCGTTCAAATGAATATCTGACGCTGTTGATGCTCACTAGTCTTTATTTTGAAGTGCCTAGAATACTCGGAACTACCAGTAGTGTCAAAATGCCTTGGCATAACAAAGATAAAA
>NWSH02000552.1:66325-83602 GCA_002382865.2 Heliothis virescens
AGGACGAGCATTAGTAAGATGAATAGTGAATTAAAAAATATATATATAGTATAGAAGACGAAACTTCCTAACAACATTGGTCCGAGCCCACTATGCAAAGCTCGCTTGCGCCGTGGTGCACATACTTAATAAAAACGGGGCTCTGGGACGAACTCGTGGTAGTATAACACCCATACCGCAAGTGGAGATTTAATGCTTGCTGAACGGAGATGAGCAGCAGCAGATCTGAAGCTAAAAATATGCAAAACTGCGCTACAACACAACATAAAAACATAGTATTAATAAAGTCATTTGACAATATAAAAAGTTAGGGTCACAACTGTTTACCATCAATTTCCAATACAGAAATAATAAAAAAATCTCTTGACATAAATCATAAGGATACTACGTTACAAGGAAAAAAGGAAATGCGCGAACTGAAATTATTATTTTTTTCCTGGTTCTCTTATATTAAACAGAATCGAAACGACAGCCTATCACATTACTACATAAAAATGTCTGCCACGTTTTATGTTTGAAATTTGAAAACTGATTAAAACGATTTTAGATTATTGCCAAATGTTCTATAATTCTATCCAAGTCTTTTATGATTTACGGTATTAGAGATGATATTTATGGCATAAGTTCATAAAGTTTGCTTAAGGTATAAGAAATACGCAGTGACAACATCGACATGAAAGAACAAAGGATTTGCATACTATCAATCATCATCATCTGCTAGCCTTTTCAATATTTTTGGGGGTCGCCTTCAGTCTTACGCGAATGCAGTGAGACAGTGTTTTTAATGGATAAGGACTGAATGGTCATGAACCTCACACACCAGTTACGCGGGACAACGCCTGGGACCCTTAGTAAGATGGTATGTCAGCTTTCTGGCTTTGACTACCTAACGAACTGTAAAAAGATGTATCAGAATGACAGCGGGACACTAGTATTATTCGTGCCTTCGAAACACGAAGAAATCGTTAGACAAGATTGGTCACCATCACGCAGACCGACCGCGTCAAGCGTGGCTTAACCTTTGATCGATCGCTCCGCGCGGGCTTTTGAACTTAGCCACGTATGCTCTTCAAATGACAACAAACAATGAAGAACAAGGAAATAATAAATATTAATAATATTTATAGAAGTGCGAAAGTAACTCTGTTCGCTCTTTTTCAAGACAATTATTATTGGCTGGCTGGAAAAGTTGAATATTCTTCTATCCAAGGTGGCTACTAGTTCCCGTCGGATGCGGGAAAGACGAGAGGTTCGCTAGTATTAGACTATAAGATTAACAAGCTTGCTTTTCTATTATTATAAACGCTTCAGCACTTGTCATGCGTATCATGGAGGTATTGGTGTGAATCACTTTAATAAATCATCAGTTTATTCAGTCTCACCAAAATGTTGAAATCAATTCGAGTGAAAAGAAACAGCAAAAAATATAAATAGCAACTTTTTAACAAAGATAAGAAAGACACGAGAGAGCCAGTCTACTAACCAACGACAATTTTATTCATTCGACGTATTAACCATCATTTACCCGCAGAATAGCATATACTTGAAAATAGAATACCTCATTCGTATATAATCAGCCTAGACAGTTGAGAAATACTGCAGAGGCTTAGTATATTACTGCGAAGATGATTGGTATTGATTTTTAGAAAAGTTGGGATCTGTTTTAATCTATCTTGGGTTGTGTGTGTGTTTGACAACGGGAGAGGTTCAAACAACTTTGCTCGGAATTAGTCTAGCAACTATTAGCCATTAAGTAACTGGATACAATAACTAGCGTTGATGATCACAAGTGGTCGCAAGTACGTGTAAGTCTAGATTCTTTATTGGGTCAAATCTTATTTGTGGGGTTACGAACTTTACAAAGCAGCCAGGAGTCAGAAAGTTGACGGTTTATTTGCCTATCAGTGCCTGAGAGGGTACGTAAGCCGGACATCCGAATTAGATTAGCAATTACGTGGTGTTACATTCACGTTGAATGCTTTCAGGGATTTGAGAAATCTGACACTTTACACAAGGGGCTTGTTATCTGATATAACTGAAGCACACTCTGTAAGAAAAAATAATACTAGCTGTAAAAGGTTACGGATTTGTTAATTGCTACTTACTTCATAAACTCCAATTTTTTATTTTGCAAAGGTAGCCATGAGATGGAATAGTAACCTAAAGTTTTAGGAACATTGCTAAGTACTTATAATGGAGGTACCGGTTAAGTATGCAAAACGAAATAACTTTATATTCGCCAATCTGTGAAGATGTATGAAATCATTGAGAATTCTATAGTTTTTACAAGCACAACAGTGAAGGTGGCCTGTTGTCTATACAATCTGTTTCTAATGGTTTCACTCAGTCTAAATTATACGGCTCTAACATCGATAGATATACAGTTTTAATTTCATAATAATAATAAGCCAGGTCTGGAACTCGAACTTTTTTGTTTAAATCGAAGAAGATCGCCGTTCTAATATGTTATGGGTTCAACAACATAACCAAAATGTTTCAGATTTCTAATATTAATAAGTAGCGCTACATTAATAGCCTAAGTATAAGAGGAAAATATTGAGCTCTTTCAGGAAGTCGATTTCGTAGTCTTAGTTTACACTGAACACAATGTCGCACGTAAAAAGGGCCGAACGTCAACATCAGAATATAAATTCGCAGATAAAGAAAAGTAACATAGTGCTATAATAAAGTATTGTATTTTTAATAATATGAAAAGACAATTTGTGTATCAGCTGCGGAATAGGAGGATCTATTGTTTATTTTGGGTGATAATTTTTTAGAGGCAAAAGCTATTAATAAGCTTCTAACAAATGTCAAAAGAATCAAGTTACAATTTAGCTTATAAGTTGACTATATGTAAGCTGGCGCAAGTCCACGTGGTCGTGTGAACAAAGCACTCGGGTCGATGACGGTCTGCAGCACCGGCATCGCGATCCGCATAGGGTTGGGAACCAGCAGAAAGTCGATTGATACTATTTTTATGTAATTTTTTTTCTGTAATGAAAAGGGTTAATATTTGCTTATGCAAATTTTACATTTGGCCTGATTTGGTAAATAAATAAAATACTCATTTGTAATTGTTGATTTTTTGGGTTTGAGAATCATTAGATTACTAACACGTCTCTGAATTTGACAGGAATGCAAAATCACCACAGTTTGTTCTCTTTCAACTTATGTATATTGAGGTCGGATTTTATTTTATTATTTATTATTAATATACACTTTATTTATTAAGGCAATGGAGCCCCAAATAGAAAACACAATAACGAGCCTTTTCAGGAGAAGATCGCTAACCGCATTTTGCTATTTTACAGAGAAGGTTTTTTTTTAAATATTTTCAAAATATTTATAGTATAAATTTGAAATTTTTTACTTGGTATTATTTGGGCACTCCCATATTATTCAAATCTTAAGATTTGACTCAGTACTTCTTATATTTATCACATAAATTTGTCGATTTAGATAGAAATTCATGGATCGTTATATTATAAGTAATGTCGATTACGATATTCTTCAAATCAATACAAAAAGTAGATTTTTTTTGTGATTTTTTGTTTTTAAACTGTAATACTATACGTAGCAGAATAAAGGGAGGAAAAAAGTTCAGAATAAAATAAAGTAACATACAAAGTAATATTCTAAAGTGAGTAGCTTTATATTATAAAAAATAATACAGAAAAGTAGACATAAATCGTCCTCGTTCTTCATCATCTCAGATAAAAACGTCTCTTGTATTTCTTATCGCAGGGCAAATCAGATTTCTTTTGTATAAAACTTCTGGTATGAATACTTTTTCCGCTACATTTTTGTCAAGTATAAGCAGTTTTAGGTTCAGAATTGTTGTTGATGTCTGGCTAGGGCATCAATATAGAGGGAGACATCAAGAGAGATTAAAAGCTTATTCAATTAAAGATTTCGTTTGACGATAAGATATATTGGCGCTAAACGTCATTCTGCTGTGTGGTTCTGGAATTAAACTACTTTTTCTGCCTTTTGGATTATATAGATTTACACGACTTTAAATTTCATTTGCATTAGTATAATTTTATCAGCTACTATTGATATGTAATAGAATGTTTTGTGAACATATACTTTAAAAAATAAATGTGTCTATGGAGTTTCTTGCGCTCTTTCTCCATGAGAACACGTTTTTGAACCGGATGCCTAGTGTGAGTTTCATAGTGGAGCCTGCAAGGCTAATTTGAAATAAAAATTTGACTTTGAACTCAAGCAGCATTGTTCGGGTCACTATATTCGTAGTATTTAAGATAGACTTGTTTGTATTTATAATTATTGTTTGGTAAAGTGTTGCATAGGAATTCCAAATATTTAATTTCATTTCTTTTTCAAAAGAATTGTCTATATTTTTTAGGATTATCGAGTTTCCAATCCAAGTTGGCCATTCAGGATGGCGCGTAATAGTTATTTCTGTATAAATCCTCAATTGTTGCATGCAAGAGTCTACTGGCATCATTGGTGTGCTCCAGGAATGAGAAAATTGTAAATAGTCAGTCTTTCAAAAACTTGCATGTTTTTGCATGAAATAATAAAGGTAAGTAACAAGTAGGAATGCTGGCAATAAAATTATTGAAACGTAGTATTAATACTGTAGACGAAAGGTACTATACTTACGATCGTCAAGTTTGGTGGAGGGTTTACATTAAAAAAACTGGTTGAGTTGTATACTTACAATAAAATTCGAAATAAAAAAATAGTTTCATTCTTTTTTTTAAAGTAATATGTTCACAAACATTCTATTACATATCAATAGTAGGCTGATAAAATTATACAATGCAAATGAAATTTAAAGTGTAAATCTATATAATCCAAAAGGAGAAGAAAAGGTAGTTTAATTGCCAGGGAAGCCACACATGCAGAGATGAGTTAGCGCCATATATCTTTATCGTCAACGAAATCTTGAATTTTGTAATAAGCTTTTATGTCTCCCTCTATATTGATGCCCTAGCCAGAATCAACAACAATTCTTGAACCTAAAACTGCTTAAAAATGTGCGAAAAAGGTATCATACCAGAAGTTTATACAAAAGAATATCTGGATTTGCCCTGCGATAGAAATACAAGAGACGTTTTACCTGAGATTGATGAAGACGAGGACCGATTTATGTCTCTTTTTGTATTTAATTTTTTATTAATAAAGCTACTTCACTTAGAAATACTTTGTATTGTTTACTTTATTGTATTTCTGACTTTTTTCCTCCCTTTTTCTGCCATAGTATTACAGTTTAAAACAAAAATCACAAAAAAAAATCTACTGTTTTATGGTATTTAAGAATTATCGTAATCGACATACTCTACCTAATAACGATCATGAATTTTATCTAAAGCGACAAATTAATGTGATTAAAGAGTACTGAGTCAAATCTTAAGATTTGAATTAATAGGGAGGTGCCCAAATAATACCAAGTAAAAATTTCAAATTTATACTATAAATATTTTGAGAAATATTTAAAAAAAACCTTCTCCTGTAAAATATGCAAAATGGCGGTTACGATCTTCTTCCTGAAAAGGCTCGATTTGTGTTTCTATGGGCCCAAGTTGCCTGAAATAAAGGTATAAATAAAAATAAAAAATAAAATCCGACCTCAATATACATAGTTGAGAAGAGAACAAACTGGTGATTTGCATCCTGGTCAAATTCGAGGACGTAGTAATGCTAATGATTCTCAACAAAAATCAACAATACAATGAGTATTTTTATTTTATTTACCGAAATAGGCAAATGTAAACTTTGCATAAGCAAAATTAACTTCATACAGAAAAAAATTACATAAAAATAGTATCAAATCGCTGTTCTCTTGGCCCCAACCTATGCGGATCGCGATGCGGTGCTGCGGAGCCGTCATCGACCCGAGTGCGTTCACACGAGCCAGTGGACTTGCGCCAGTGGTTACATATAGTCAACTTTATAAGCTAGTAATTGTAACTTTATTTCTTTTGACATTTTGTAGAACTTATTAATAGCTTTTATGCTCTAAAAAATATCACCAAAATAAACATAGAGTCCTCTATCGCAGCTGATTACAATTGTCTTTTTCATATTATTATAAAATACAATACTTTTATATAGCACTTGTACTCTTGCGGATTATATCGTGAGTTGACGTTCGGCTTTTCTACGTGCGATACATTCTGTTCAGTGAAAAATGACTACGAAATCGACTTCCGTGAAAGAGCTCATATTTTCCTCTTATACTTAGGTATTAATTGTACCTACTTATAATATTAGAAATCTGAAGAACTGTTTTGGTCAGTTGGTTGAACGCATAAATATAGGAACGTCGATCTTCTTCGATTTAAACAAAAATGTTCGGTGTCAGACTGCTTATTTATTTTATTAAAATTTAAAACTGTATATTTCGATGGTAGGAGGTATATTAGGGACGTGAGTGAAACCATAGAAAACAGATTGTATAGACACAGGCACCTTATTCATCGTGGTAAACATAGAATTCAATGATCATACATCTTCACAGATTGGGAATAAAAGTTATTTCGTTTTGCATATACGGTACCTCATATAAGTACTTAGCAAGTTCCTAAGAACCTTTAGGACTATTTCCATCTCATGGCTACGTGTAAAGATAAAAATTGGGTTTATGAAGTAAGTAGCAAACAAAATCGTTACCTTTTACAGCTAGTATTATTTTTTTCTTACAGAGTGTGCTTCAGGTGTAATCAGATAACAAGCCCTTGTGTGAAGTGTCAGAGTTTTCTCAAATCCGCCTGAAAGCATTCAACGTGGAATGGTAACAACGAATGCTACTGAGTATTCGGGATGCCGGCTTTACGTACCCTCTCAGGCACGATAGTGCAAAACCGTCAACTTTCTGACTCCTGGCTGCTTTGTGAAAGTTTCTTAAACCCACAAAGTGATTTCGTTTCGACCCAGAAATAGAACTCTGGACCTTACACGTACTTGCGACCACTTTGATCATCAAGGCAGTTATTGTATCCAGTACTTAATGGCAAGTTAGTAGGCTAGTAACCGAGCAAGTGAACTCTCCCGTTCAAACACAGCACACAACCAAAGATAGATAACAGACCCACTTCTAAAATAATACGAATCGATTCGCAGATAATATACTAAGCCTCTGCAGTGATTTACGAACTGTCTAGGCTGATTATATACGAATGGGTAGTTATTTTCAAGTATATGCTATTCTGGGTAAATTGATGGTTAAGTACGTAGATGAATATAAATTGTCGTTGTTAGTAGACTGGCTCTCTCGTGTCTTTTCTTAGTCTTTATGTTAAAAAGGTTGCTATTTTATATTTTTTGCGTGTTTCTTTTCCACCTGAATTGATTCAACAGTTTTGGAGACTGAAAAACTGAGTTTATAAGGATTAGCACGCAATACCTCCAAGATACGATGACAGAGGTGGAAGCGTTTATGTAATGAAAGCAAGCTTGTGTATCTATATCTAATACTAGCTAATCCTCTCGGTTTTCCCGCATCCCGAGGGAACTAGTAGCCACGCTTGGATAAAGAGAAGTATGTCCTTTTCCAGGCTCAGCAATAAGTATGTGCTTGAAAGAGCGACAGAGTTACTTTCGCATTTATAATATTATTAAATTTATTATCCTTTGTTCTTCATTGTTTGTTGTTCATTGAAGAGCTCGTGGCTAAGTCAAAGCCGCGCGGAGCGATCGATCATAAGGTTAAGCCACGCTTGACGCGGTCGGTCCGTGGATGGGTGACCATAACGATTTCTTCGTGTTCGAAGCACGATGAAACTAGTTGGTCCGCGCTGTCATTCTGTATAACATCTTTTTACAGTTCGTTTACGGGTAGTCATAAGCCAGAAAGTCTGAGCAACCATCGCTTACTAAGGTCCCAGGTTGCCCGGTAACTGGGTTGTGGAGGTCAGATAGGCAGTCGCTCCATGTAAAACACTGGTTCTCAGCTGCATCCGGTTAGACTGGAAGCCGACCCCAAAAATAATTGGGAAAAGGCTAGGCAGATGATGATGATGAAGTATGCAAATCCTTTGTTCTTTCATTGTCGATGTTGTCACTGCGTATTTCTATTACCTTAAGCAAACTTTTATGGAACTTATGCCATAAATTCAATCTCTAATCGTAAATCAAAAGATGGATAGATTATAGAAATTTGGCAGTAATCAATATCGTTTAATCAGTTTTTGCAAATTAAACATAAAACGTGCAGACATTTTTGTATGTAGTAATTGGAAGCTGTCGTTTTCGATTCTTTTATAATGAAGGAACCAGGAAAATATTTTCAGTTCGCGCATTCCTTTGTGTTCCTTGTAACGTAGTATCCTTTAATATTTATTGTCAAGAGATTTTTTATTATTATTTTCTGTATTGAATTGGATGGTAACAGTGTGTTGTATATTTTTAAATGTATGACTGTTATTTGATACTATTGTTTTTATAGTTGTGTTGGTTAGCGCAGTGTGCGATATTTTTTAGCTTCGGAGATGCTGCTGCTCATCTCCGAGCAAGGCATTTAATATCCCACTTGGTGCGGTATGGTGGTTATACTACCACGAGTCGGTCGCCAGAGCCCCGTCTTTTATTAAGTAGGGTGCACCACGCGCAAGCGAGTTTGGCAATTGGGCTCGACAATGTTGGTTAGGAAGTTTCGTCTTTATATATATATATATTTTTTTAATATTACTCGCATAATATCATCTATAATAATAGTGTGTATCTATATTGGTCCAATTTTTTAATAAACTATACAAAATATAATATGGATGAAGCATTAAATAATAACAATGAACGAAGGGAAAAGTTTTCACCATAGCTGCTTTAGTCCTTGGAAAACCCCCATAAAAACGTTACGTTCCATGCAGAAATAAGGGCTAAAAGTCTCTAAGGATTAATAAAATAATATTATAATTAAAGCTGCAATGCAGAGCTCACTAAACTTAATGAACCCCGTCAAAGCTAAGTTACAAGGAACGCTTTGTCCCATCTAGTTGCACGAGACATCTAATAGATGGCGTTAGTAGTATGTTCTTTGTGTAAGAAATTCTTTCAGTACTTATTAAAATAGGATTATAATAAAAATAGTTTTGTATATAGACTTTTTCCAGCTAGGTTGGGATCAGCTTCCAGTCTAACCAACTGCAGGTGAAAACCAGTGTTTTATATGGAGTGACTGCCTGTCTGATTTTATCAACCCAGTTACCTGGGCAACCCGATTCTCTTTGTAGGAATGATTTTCAAACTAATGTTGTCGCACGAATACGCCCGACAGCAAACAATTTACAGATACTAATTTGAAAAATGACGTTTCAAACCGTGCGGTGTATTTTTTTCCGCTCAAAATGTGTCGCGTTGTGAGTTTCGGGTATTACCCGTCCTTCCGTCTCCTAGGAGATTACAGACCCGTGTCGTGCGTTGTTCCACGCGCTCCTCAAAGAGAGTCAGCCCAACTGGGCCGACTAGGGCCAGAGACTCGGCCTGCTGGGCTGCGGGTTGTTCGTGCGAGTTACAGCGGCCCTGGCACACAAAAGGCTCCAGAAGGAACACGGTGGGTTTTAGTCAGTAAGAATCTGACACTCCCCCACGCTGCACCCAGAGCGGGAAGTTCACCTGATAATTTCCTATCGACAAAAATATGTATAATTTAGTTAGAACATGATGTCTATAACCACGTGACAGATTTTTTTTCGCTCGGATTGTGTCGCGCGGGCGTATACTTGCGACAAAAATCTCTAGTGTAAATGCGCCCTTAGGGCCACAAGACATGCGCGGCATTTACGTCTAAATACAGTCTGACATCAAAAGACCCGCTCATGTGTAAGTGACCTTATGAAAGGCTGTCAGTTAGAAGGAAACGTATTGTGTCCCGTGGTTCTGTCTGCGTTATGTATGCAAATTATTATTTTTTAATATATTTTTTCTGTGTTTACGTGTAATGAAACACATGCTACAAAGAGTAGGATGAGTATTATGAATGGGGAGATGTACTTAGGCCATTTTTTCTTTATAGCGGCCGTTTTCACAGGTTCTAGATAGACTTCTAAATAATCTGACAGATCGCGCCATAGAAGAGTAACCAAAATTAAAAACATTTCTGTGGTACTATCTGCTAGACAGCTATTTAGAACGTTATCGTTATCTGGAACCTGTGAAAATGGCCGTTAATTTAATAAAGAAGAAAAGTTTCTTTCATTTAACACATTAATCTCGGGAATTACTGGTCCAATTTCAGTCATTCTTTCAGTGTTAGGTAGCTCATTTATCTAGAGACGCTATATGCTCCGGTTGCGTGAAATAGCTCTCTCAGGGCACGGGTGGAACCACGGGATAGCTAGTATTATCATGATAATCGATTGTTCATCAAACCTACAAAGTTTATTATGTAAAATAACTTGTATATTTAATTGAAATTCTTTACAAAGAAGTATCATTAAAAAGTACTGAAATGCAAAGTGATTCAGTTCTGTGTTTCTTTCTTTCCGTTCACAAAAGTTATATTAATTACTGTAACTTTTCTTCAGGAGTTTCGAGTAGGAAAAATGTACAATATGAATTTTATATGGTGTTATGCTAAGTTATTTTTGAGAAAAATGTACACATAAATATTGATTTGGGTTATGTCAGATGAACTGTCATTTGAACATCTTTGGCAGTCGTTACGGGTTGTCATAAGCCGGACAGTCTGACAACCAGTCTTACCAAGGGGTGCCAGGTTGTCNCACGATAAATTTCTGTGATTTGAACATCTTTGGCAGTCGTTATGGGTAGTCAAAAGCCAGAAAGTCTGACACCCAGTATTACGGGTTGTCCTGTAACTGGGTTGTAGAGGTCAGACAGGCAGTCGCTCCATGTAAAACACTGGTTCTCAGCTGCATCCTCTTAGACTGGAAGCCGACCCCAACATAGTTGGGAAAAGGCTAGGCAGATGATGTTATGTCAGATGAACTATAAGAACTACTAGCCTAGAAAAAGTTGCCTAGGCTTCCTTTGTATAATTATGGGCTATCTTACACTGAAGGATTTTTTCAATTTGGCGCAGTAGGTTCTGATGAACTACTAAGACAATTTGAAATTTAAAAATTGGCGGTAATCGCGCGGTTATATCTGAATGATTACTTAATAACTCATACAAATAAGACACGCGCGATTTCAGAATCGCATGGAAATCGAGCGGTTACCGCCGTGTCTGAACGAGCCCTATATTTTTATTTTACCCATATGTAATAACACGAGCATTAAGTACATCCTTTATACGTTTTCAATTTATATTCATAACTCATAAATATTAGATCAGTTTTGACCAAACAATATATTAACAGAAAACTGTAGAATATGAATAGATTTATTTAAATAAAAATAAATTAATAAAAAAAATATTCACAAATTGGGATACCTCCAATCTATGCCCAAAGGTTCAATTCACTTATTCGTTCAAAAGTGAATGGTTTCGTAAATTAACTGAATGGATTCGGTCATGTTTGAAATTAAAATCTCGTTTTCTGTTGGATGACCTTGAAAGGACTATTGTCGACCTTTTGTGTGGTAGTTGAAGGACTGGTAGTCATAAGGACAGTTTGTTTTGGAATCTTCCTAAGACAGGGTAGTACACGATCAGTCTGGCGTCAGTCCAGTCCATCAGTCTGGTCAGAATGATGGAAGAATGATCGTGTAGCCGGTCGATTGACGGACTGATGCTCCAAAATGTACCGTGTTTTTTGTCCGTCAGTCTTTCGACAGTCTGAGACTGATGCCAGAACGACGCCAGACTGATCGTGTAATCCCTGTCTTAGGTAAATTAGTGTCAATCGCTGGTTCATAGATATAGGGAGTCCATAGCGTCTAGCCCCCCTGGACGCTATGGACTCCCCGTTCAGGCGAGGTCGGAGTGCCGCTGGGTATGTATAGTGGGTATACCGGTAACAAGTGTATCGGGGAATCCCACATACCCCACTCTTGTCCCCCGTCTCCCGTCCAGTCCCTGACGGGAAGGGAATGCGTAAATGCCATTTTTTCCCAGCGACAAAAAAAGGTTAATTAGTGTAACGGCCAGTCTCACAGGGTCCATATAATATTCTAAGTAGCTATCTGACAGATCTTCCTCTTTGCGAGTCGATGGCAATCAGTCTCAAATTTTTGAGGCCCAGTAGTTCGCCACGCGCACAGCATTATCAGTGGCGGCATATAGATCTTTTATAACGACTCCCATCGGGTCATAATTTAGCGTGGCCTGTATGTAAGTCTTTCAATAGACTACGTACACAGGTCGGCAGATGCAAGGACAACCTATCTAGGTGGGGCTATACTGACGACAACAGATGCGGTTGCGGTGCCGCACCACAAACCATGCGGCACCTTCTGTGCTGCCCAATATGCCCTAACTCGTGCACAGTAAAAGATCTGACAGATAGTGTCATAGAAATGTGCTTTTCATTTTTATTTCTATTTTTTAACATGATCGGTCAAAAAGCTGTAAGGGGTGCCAGGTTGCCCAGGTAACTGGGTTGTGGAGGTCAGATAGGTAGTCGCTCCATGTAAAACACTGGTTCTCAGTTGCATCCGGTTAGACTGGAAGCCGACCCCAAAAATAGTTGGGAAAAGGCTAGGCAGATGATGATCTGTCAGAAAGCTATCTAGAAGACTATTATAGAACCTGTGAGACTTGCCGTTAAAGTTTTCTCGACGAATGACACAGGACTGTAACAAGGACTGCTTTCAAAATTTTCAGAGGAGCTCGTGGCTAAGTAATAGACGAAGTAACTATTAAGTAATCTGTGCTAACAGCCGCACGAGTTGACCCAAAGGTTTGAGCTATGCTTCGAGTCATCCGTTAGTGGATGGGTGAGCATTTGTCATGACGAATTCGAATCTATGTTTCGAAAGGGATGATAAACCGGTGGGTCCTGTCATTGTAGCATCTTTGGCAGTTGTTATGGGTAGTCAGAAGCCAGAAAGTCTGACAACCAGTCTTACCGAGGGGCATCGTATTGTCCGGATACCTTGTTTGAGAAGATCAGATAGGATAGCTCCATGAAGCACACTGGTACTCAGCTGCATCCAGTTAGACTGAAAGCCGACCCCAACATAGTTGTAAAAAGGCTTATGTCAGTTATGACGAATTTCTTCAAAAATCCATGAAATCGAATCAAATTGCTTGAACGTTCTATTGTAAGAAGTAGTTAATATTCTTATTACAAATCGCTATAAGCTATCGATACAGATCTTAACTCAATTATTAAAGTTAGTACAACTCTACGGCAAAGTGTTAACTCCAAAACTTTATACACTTAAGGGTCTCTTCACACTAGCGTTTGCGGCGGGTGCCATAGACTATACCTACTTTATCCGAGTGGGAACTAGAAGCGGGAACTACTGTAATTCAGCTTATTTTAGTCCTTTAATTTTAGTAGGTACCAAAAATCTAAGACTGACAAATACTATGCTGTACAACGCATCAAAATCGGTAAAACCAAACGCGACATAATCACGCACAAACATACATACCTAAATATAAGTCAAACTTAAAACCTCCTTTCTTGAAGTCGGTTAAAAACAAGGTACGTTTATCATGTGTTTACGGTCACAAAACTTACAGTAAAGTATATAAAACTTAGATAAATCCGTCAAGACATTTTTACAACCACTGCAAACATGCATTTTATTATTATACCTCGCTATAAACAAACTTACAGACCATAATAACTTGAACGTATAAACGTTTACTTTATACTTGAGAAGTTTATGATTTGAGAATAAATTATTTACTGCTAAAGATATAGGTACTTTTGAACCCGCTTTGGAAGGTAAAACGACTTTATATAATAATAATGCTTTATAGTCATTTTACCCGTCGGATTTTCCGAACGGTTTTTTTTCGAGCGACAAAAAATCTGTCGTGTTATTTTACGTGTCATCGTTCGAATTGGTAGTTGTCACTTGTTTGTTGTCGCACTAAAATTCGCCAGTGTGAAAACGCTGCTATAATCGACTAGGAAAGAGATCGAACGAGTTGATGTACAGAGAGTTTATGTTTGCTTGAACGCGTTAATCTCAGGAACTACTGGTCCGATTTGTAAAAATTCTTTCAGTATTAGATAGCCCATTTATCGAGGAAGGCTATAGGCTACTTTTTATCCGGGTGCGCTGAGTAGTTCCCACGGGACGCGGGTGAAACCGCTGGCAGAAGCTAATAATATAAAGTTGAACAGTTTGTCTGAACGTGCTAATTTCAAAAATTAAAGTACCAATAGCCTATTTATTGAGAGAAGCTATAGACTATTTTTTTATGCGCGGCGTAATATTTTTGGTACACGGCTCAACCACTTGCTAAAGCAAATTATTATCTACTAGCCGTTTTCCCGCGGTTTCACTCGCATCCCGTGGGAATTACTGCCCGTACCCGGATAAAATATAGCCTATGTCACTCGTGGATAATGTAGCTTTCGAATGGTGAAAGAATTTTTAAAATCGGTCCAGTAGTTTTTGAGCCTATTCATTACAACCAAACAAACAAACAAACAAACAAACAAAGTTTTCCTCTTTATAATATTAGTATAGATAAATATTATATTTTTAACCAACTTCCCAAAAAGGAAGAGGCTCTCAATCTGGTTAGTAGTTGAAACATCATATATGTTTCATGTCTGTCAAAATAGTAATGCTTAAATAGGCCAGCCACTCGAAATGATCAAACATGCAAATTCCATATTGACCATTCGGAGTTCGTAGTTCGAATACAGCCAATGGGTGACAAATTGACGTAATTTGCATACTGCCCCGATATCCAGTTGCATGAGAACGCGTTTGTACTCGCTTTTTACCCCGTTTTTAGGGTTCCGTACCCAAAGGGTAAAAACGGAACCCTATTACTAAGACTTCGTTGTCTGTCTGTCTGTCTGTCTGTCTGTCTGTCTGTCTGTCTGTCTGTCTGTCTGTCTGTCTGTCTGTCTCCACGCTGTATCTCATTAACCGTGATAGCTAGAAAGCTGAAATTTTCACAAATGATGTATTTTCGTTGCCGCTATAACAACAAATACTAAAAATTAAAAAAAGTTATATATTAAGGGGGGTCCCCATACAATAAATTATAAAGACAGTGCAATTTGAATACAACGCCATCTGTTACTCAAGCGTGGAACTACAGCTTGGTACGGAACCCTTCGCGCGCGAGTCCAACTCGCACTTGGCCGGTTTTTTAGGGTTCCGTAGGTAATAAACTTATAGTTTTTCTGTCTGTCTGTTCACAGCATAGCTTGAAGATTTCATACTCCTACTACTTTTAAGCATCCCTATCCTACTACTAATATTAGCGCTTATGTTTTTATGTAATTAACGATGTTTGTTCCTCTTTCATGCTGAAACTACTAAATGGATTACAATGAAACTTGGCAGTAATATAGCTTACACAACAGAATAATATTTAGGTCACTTATATCCGTATACGGGAAGTAGTTCCCTTGAAACATGAACTAAAGTGCAAGAAAAAACTAGTATTATTATAAAAACATTGCTACATGCAATTGGCCAGAAAGTTCATTCCAAATGAGAATTATAAGACAAACATCACTACTGAATAAAGCCTACAATCGGCCGACTCACACTTGACCAGTTTTACCCTCATTATAGAGGGAGGGGTAAAAAAAGTGCAATTGACCGTCATACTGTCGCGTAGCATGAAAGCCTGCTAGGCTTTTCATGTTTTATGCAAGTAAGTTAATAATAGGTCCGTGTACTAGTTTTGCCTGTAATGTTTATTATTTACTTCATGTTCCGATGACTTACTTAACGGAGCCGGGTAAAAGTAGCCTATAGCCTTGCTCGATAAATGAACTATGCAGAACTATCACAAACATGATTTTTTTCAAATCTGTCCTCTAGTTTCTGAGATAAGCGCAGTCGAACAGACTAAACGCGAAAGTTTGTGAGGATGTCATATATATGTTTGTTAACTTTTCACGCAAAAACTACTAGACGAATTTTGATGAACCTTGGCGGTAACGTAGCTATCAGAATAACACGTAGGCTCCTTTTTTTCTGGGTACTTATCGTGGGTAAGTAGTTGCCTCAGGAGGCGAGTGATACTGCTGACAGAAGCTAGTATTAGTATTTTAGAATAACTTACATAAAATAAAAACTCGCCAATTGAGCAACATTAATTTGACGATTTCACAAAATAAAACGTAGTTCTCAAATTAAAATCAAGTGAAAAAATTTCAAACTGGATAATTATATTAATTTTACACTTGATAAAATAATATTTTCCGGATACAAAGTTTCAAAAGAGTTCAAACTAAGCATGAAACGACAAAAAATGTGGCTAATTATGCTTGTTTTTAATTAAAAACATTTTTTATAACAGGCCTTAATTAAACTGTCTTGGTTTATCCAAAGGGCTTTAATTGTTAATTAAAGGGCATTGTTTTAACCCTCTGCAAAGGCTTCACTCGAGGGTTAAATTTAGACTTTTCATTTAAGAATTCTATTTCTAGTAATGGTTCTAGAAAAGACTAACATTAACAGCGGTTTTAAACAAGGGGGTTTTTTGTCGTGCGAAGAAAAACCGAGACTTTCTGGCTTCTGACTACCCGTAACTAACTGACTGCCAAAGATGTTCAAATGACAGCCGGGACCTACCAGTTTATCGTGCCTTCCGAAACATAAAGGGAATTACTTCGCGCACGCGGATAAATATGTTTTCCCGCCATCGAATACCTACTTACACAGATAGTCTAGAACTTCAAAAAAGACATGGTTTAAGTAGTTTCTACCTAGTTGCAGTAAGTGGTTTTCCAAAAAAAACAGTGAAATACGTAAAAGTGACTTTTTTAATTTCATAGGTTTTGTAACCAGCTCACGGCTGGANGTGATCGATCGATCCGCGTGGCTTTGTCTTAGCCACGAGCTCTTCTAATTCTATATTTAGCTGTTTCACTCGTATCCCGTATAAACTACTTCGCGCAGGATAAATAGCCTTTAGCCATGTCTCAATAGACAGGCTACCCAAAACTGAAAGAATTTTTCAAATCGGTCCACCAGTTCCTGAGATTTACATGTTCAAACAAACAAACTCTTCAGATTTATAATAGGTAGACTTGCTGTTTTCCCATGGCTTACACTCGCGTCCCAGTGGAACTTCTTCCCGTATCCGAATAAAATATAGCTTGTATTTACCTGGTAAGAGTACAGCTTTCCAATATTGAAAGAATTTTTCGAATCGGTTCAGTAGTCCCAAAGATACGTAGGCTCACATAAACTAATTCTTCAGCCTTATAATATTAGTATAGATAATCAAACGAAAGACAGATC
>NWSH02000553.1:0-26387 GCA_002382865.2 Heliothis virescens
AAAGCATATCATATTAGTACCCATACTTCATGCAACAAAAATGCTGTTCCCTTGTGTAATAATTTGAAAAATTCAGTGTTAAATAGCCGAGGAAAGTTACTTATAGACTACTTTTTATCCACGTGCACGAAATATTTTCCAAGGTTCGCAGGTGAAATAGATAGCAATAGCAAGTTATAAAATAAATATTAAAATATGGTATCATAAATTCCTCTTCATCGCTACCCACTGGAAGCATACCCAAGAGGCTGGCAGCATTACCACGTTGGATGGCAATGCTTATTTTTTGTCCAAAGTAGAAACCAGCCCTTGGGTCGCTTGAAGTGGGCAGCGATGAAAATTAATATTTTGATGCCATATTTCAATTTTTATTTTATATTTAGTTAAGTTATTTGTAAATATGTACAGAAAAAATAATAAACAAATTAATTTTGACAAAACACGGTTAAAAAGATAACCTGTAAGTATCATATTTAATACAAAATTGCACACGACCCGCTTTTCATTTGATAATTAACTATTATCTCATTAAAAAGTAGTTTATTTATACTTTTTTAACGCAATCACCTACTTAATTTTGATTTTGTACCTACATACCTACTTACAAATCTAATTATTTTTTTAGGACATAAAATATGAAAAAAATAAGTATATATAAATATGTAGGTAGGTCGTGTAATTAAAAATTTAAGGCGAAGTCAAAAGTTAGTGAGTTGCACCATAACGATAATTGAGCTATTTTCGGTCGTCAAATTGCCGATTTGACTAATCTATCTATACTTATAATAAATCTGTAGAGAAGTCAATTCTGTACATGAAATATATTTTCAAAATAACTATCAGGGAGCNAAGGCGAAGTCAAAAGTTAGTGAGTTGCACCATAACGATAATTGAGCTATTTTCGGTCGTCAAATTGCCGATTTGACTAATCTATCTATACTTATAATAAATCTGTAGAGAAGTCAATTCTGTACATGAAATATATTTTCAAAATAACTATCAGGGAGCGATTAGGGATCGATACTGATGCCAAAAATGCAATCAGTAGAATTTTTGTCTGTCTGTCTGTCTGGATAACCGTTATAAAAACAAAAACACCTTAACGGATTATAACGAAACTTGATACAATTATTATTCATACTCCTGAGATGTTTATAGTATACTTTTCATCACGCTACAATCAATAGGAGCCGAGCAGTGAAGGAAAAGATCTTTGATTATGACGACCCGTTGTCGCTGGCTTAAGCGACATGATCCGCGAACGAAGTTGCTGGCAGAAGCTAGTGGGCTATAAGTCAGTACACGACTCAGTCAAGAAGATATTCCTAGCCCTAGCCATGAATCTACGAAATCCGTGATTTTAGGGGCTATTAGTAGGTACCCAGAAAATGAATATCTATACTATCTTAATATATAAAACTCAAAGGTGACTGACTGACATAGTGATCTATCAACGCACAGCCCAAACCACTGGAGGGATCAGGCTGAAATTTGGCATGCAGGTAGATGTTATGACGTAGGCATCCGCTAAGAAAGGATTTTCCGAAATACCCGCGGGAACGGGAAAAATCGGAATTTTAAGTTTTGTCGCGGGCGAAGCCGCTGGCAGAAGCTAGTAATATTATAAAGCTGATGAGTTTGTTTGTTTGTTTGAACGCGCTAATCTCAGGATCTACCGGTCCGATTTGAAAAATTCTTTCAGTGTTAGATAGCCCATTTATCGAGGAAGGTTATAGGCTACTTTTTATCCGGGTGCGCGCAGTAGTTCGCACGGGAAAGCGGGTGAAACCGCTGGCGGAAGCTAGTAATAGATATAAGTAGTTCCCACCATGATTCGGGATGCTGTGATTATAAAACTGAAGAGTTGGTTTTTAAGTGCTTGAACGCGCTAATCTCAGGAACTACTGGACCGATAAGATTTTTTTTTTCAGGATTAGATAGTCCACTTATCTGGGAAGGCTACGTGAAGTAATTCCCACGGAAAGCGGGTGAAACCGCAAGCAGAAGCTAGTAAAATTTGACAAGCTGTTTTCTACGTCTCCGCCGTGTATTGGAATACACGAATAGTTTATAATAAGTTAATAATTTGTAGATAAAATAAGGTCAAGAGATCAGTTTTCACAATAAGCATGTAAAACAAGGTATATGAGTAGATAATGAGCATTCACGTCTTTCATTATTTATAGAAAGCAATTAATAATATATTTTATAAACTACTAGCTTCTGCCAGCGACTTCGCCCGCTTCCCGAGGGAACTATTTCCCGTACCCGGATAAAAAGTAGCCTATGTTCCTCAGGGTCTATTCTATCTCTGTACCAAATTTCATCAAAATCGGCTCACTGGTTTAGGCGTGAAAGCGTAACAGACAGACGGACAGTACAGTACTTTCGCATTTATAATATTAGTAGGGAAGTAGGGATGTACTGATTTTCATGCAGTTTTCATCCATAAAATGAGTGATTCATGATAATATTTTAGAAAGGACGCCTTCCTACCCCATTCTGTCCAATTCCTTCAATAGATTTTCAACCTTATCACAATAATGGAAGGTTAATTTTCTATTGGGAAAAATTTACATATTTGGCTAGGTTGACCCGCTGTCGTATTATACAGTCGTGGTGGCATAGTGGTTAAAGGACCAGTCTATAAAGTAAGACTATGCGAGTTCAATTCCATAGATCAGGCAAGTACCAATGTAACACTTCTAAGTTAATGTACTTCCTAAGTATTATATTAGATACCTAACTGATTGAAAGGTAAAGGAAAGCATCTCGAGGAAACCTGGACTATAAAGTGTGAAATCCCCAATCCACATCTCGCGTACGTGGTGATTAACGCTCAATCCTTCTCTGTGTGAGAGGAGACCGCAGCACAGCAGTGGGACAGTAAAAAATAATTAAAATTAAATAATTAGAATTTTAAAAACTTACTCTTCACAAAAACAATTAAAATCCAAATCACCACAAATAACAGTCATTGTCCACAATAATCACCACTTAACCAATAACTATGCGAAATTATCCCGAATAATTGTCTCGAATAATTGTCTCTAGAATAAATTTCCGAATAATTACAACTATGTCGTAGCGGTTACTCTGAGACGATATATCGGGAGAGCCTCGGTCGATATATTAAAGTGTTATCGGTCGGTGCAACGCATGTGGAAATAAATAATAATATTATTGTTGGTATATTTTGTTTGTTTGTTCATCATAGAATATAATACATGATATATTTTAGTGACTATTATAAGAAAATCCTTGTAGTTTTAAATGTATTAGAAACTAGCTTCTGCCAGCGGCTTCACCAGCTTCCTGAGGGAACTATTTCCCGTACCCGGATAGGAAGTATGTTGTTCCTCAGGGTCTGTTCTATCTCTGTACCAAATTTCATTAAAATAGGCTCACTGGTTTAGGCGTGAAAGCGTAACATACAGACAGAAAGACAGAGTTACTTTCGCATCTTCTATCTATATCTATCTTCTATACATATAATAAAACAGTAAAAAAATCGTGTCTGTACATTTAATATTTTTACAAAACAAAATATGTAGGGTTATTAGAAATTGAAAGAAGTTTGTCTGTTTGTATGTTTGTCTGTTTGCGCACGCTAATCTCAGGATCCACTGGACGGATTTAGATGAAACTTGCCAGACATATAGCTAAATATATAGGTAAATTTGTATGAAACTCCGTCAGTTTTGAAGCTAATTCGATTAAAATTAATATTTGGCTATTTGGTTAGAAATTAAGAATAACGCAATAATTATTTTTGGAAGTTCCGCCTTAACGGGGGTGAAAAAGGGGGGGGTGGGTTAGTGTCTATGAAACTCCGTCAGTTTTTAAGCTAAATCGATGAAAATTAAAGCTGTTTCTGCCCTTCGTTGTGTGACGGTGTCGCTGTTTTTAACACGGACTGCTTTATGTAGCTTTCTCGCGCGTAACTAGCTCCGATAAGTGTTCACTTTTACCGATAGATGGCGTTGTCCATACATTCTAAAAAGGTAGTCAATGCAATGCAATGGTATGGTATGATAAGTCTGAAACATCTCGAATCGTCTCGCGCAACCCGTCTCGTTTCCACGGGCTCTTAGAATTCGACATCAGACGTTTAAGATCTTTCATTTTGANATTTTTGGAAATTCTGCCTTACCGGGGGTGAAAAAGGGGGGGTAGGTGTCTATGAAACTCCATCAGTTTTTAAGCTAAATCGATGAAAATTAAAGCTGTTTCTGGCCTTCGTTGTGTGACGGTGTCGCTGTTTTTCACACGGACTGCTTTATGTAGCTTTCTCGCGCGTAACTAGCTCCGATAAGTGTTCACTTTTACCGATAGATGGCGTTGTCCATACATTCTAAAAAGGTAGTCAATGCAATGCAATGGTATGGTATGATAAGTCTGAAACATCTCGAATCGTCTCGCGCAACCCGTCTCGTTTCCACGGGCTCTTAGAATTCGACATCAGACGTTTAAGATCTTTCATTTTGACGACCCCGTTGTCGCTGGCATAAGCGACATGTTCCGCGTACGAAGTCGCGGGCAGAAGCTAGTTTATAATATTAGTAGGGATAAGGATTGTTCTACATGACTAACGGCCGTTCCCAATAACCTATCTAACTCTGGATTTGCTTACCAGAGATAGGAATTTGACATTACTTGTATGGGGCTAATGTCAAAATTCTATCACTAGTAAGCAAATCCACAGATAGACAGAATATTGATTTACGCAGTTAGTAACTAGCTATTTACATAAAATGAAATTATTTTAGAAATCGATTCAGTAGTTTCGGAGCCCTTAAAGTAGAGACAACAGCAGGCCACGGAATCTGTCAAATTTTACCAGTCAAACATTAACCTACCTCTATTATGATAATTGATCTCTCTCCGGTCGTGTCGGAGTGCCGTCCCATCGCGCTATGAGAGTGAGGGAATAGGGAGTGCACCTGTGTCTGCGCAAATGCTTGTGCACTATAATATGTCCTGCGCAGCTGGCTGATCTCCTTACATGAGAACAGCCGCGCGTGCCGTGGCTGAGAATCGGTGTCGGACGGTCGGTGTTAAATATGCTTTTACCACTTTAAGCATTTTTTCCGGCTGTCCACCAAAGCTCCCGTGGAACACGGGTACAACCGCTAGCGAAAGCTAGTCTATCTATGTAGATAAAAAAATTAACTTTATTTCTTCTAGTCGTGGAATCACGCGTGAACGGTTGGACCGATTCTGATAATTATTTTTTTTGTTATTTTCGTTGAAGTCAGTAATTCCCTCGGGACGCGAGTGAAACCGCGGGAAAACGGCTATATGTCATATCTAAGTAAAAAAAAAAATTTTTGAAGAATGTCCTGGTCCACGGAGTTTCTAGCCCGTTTTTCTTCATGGGGCCCCCTTTTGGGAACCTTGCAACTAGTGTGATATTCCATAAGAGCCTGCAAAGGCTTATTTGAAATAACTATTGACTTTTTAACTTTGGTCAGGAAAAAGTTCTTATCAAGTTCAGAGAAGAACACCAATTAAAAGACTTATTTACAAAAAAGAAACAGACTAATAAGTTATCTTTGCTCCAAGCACGAGGATGTGCACTTGACGCGTTGAAGTAAATAAAGATAAAAGAAAAAACAACTGCGCGATAGTTTCTTTATCTTTTTTAAGAATAACATGCAGCATCATCATCTCCGCAGCCTTTCCCGACTATATCATATAGGTAACTGCCTCGTTGGTCTAATCATCGAAGAGCGCGACTACAATGCAGTCTCAGAGCAGCCCGGAGTCTAAAAGTTGGTGATTGATACACCCGTGCATCGGAGCGCACGTTAATGTCGGTCCTGCGCCTGATCTCTCCGGTGGTGTCGGATTGCCGTCTCATCGCGCTATGAGTGAGGGAATAGGGAGTGCACCTGTGTCTGCGCAAATGTGCGTGCACTATAATATGTCCTGTGCAGCTGGCTGATCTCCTAATATGAGAACAACCGCCGTGGCCTTCAAGCAACCTGGACACCATTATTGTTGTAACTATATTAAAATGAAATTGAAAATGAAGAAAACAGCCCCAATATGGGTTAACTTTTAGTTCCAATTTGGGCCCCGGTGAGCGCTACCATCGATTTATTTTCTCTCGCCACTTTACACCCAGTTATAGACGGGTAGGGTTGCTATACACATAAATCGAATATAAATAATTAGATGAATGTTCGGAGTAAAAACTGTAGTACCCTTGTAGGGCTTGTAGTACCTAATTACATCGGGTCGACTTTGTTTTTTGGCAATTGCCGAAGCGACACTGTCGGCCCGCTTATGTGTGTAGCAGCTCTCATACGCACGTGTTTTCATTTCATATGAGTGTCTGAATGACACGTGAGGCGAGATAAAAGATGTCATAGGTGGCTATAACGTAATATCATATCGAGAACGAACTGTGTATTGCTTCGTACAAACAACACAGAAACCTACCACAATCAGACAAATTCCTTCAATAGATTTTCAACCTTATCACAATAGTGGAAGGTTGATGTTCGATTAGTGAAATTTGACAGATTCAAGTAGAGTGACTTATTAGCGTCTGTATAATTATTGTATGAGTTCTGTTTATTTTATTACTAACTTTTGACAGCGGCTTCACTCACGTTTCGTGGAACTATGTACAGACGACAGCACATCAAGTTACCACAATCAGTCAAACCGAAATAGATTTTCAACCTTATCACAATGGAGGTAGGTTAATGTTCGATTGGTAAAATTTGACAGATTCGTGTAGGTTGACCTGCTGTCGTCTGTAGTTTTTTGTACCCGGACAAAATATAGCCTAAGTTGTGCTAATAGTCTAGCTTACCAATTGTGCAAGATTTTTTCAAATAGGTTTAGTAGTTTCGGAGCTAGCAAATAAGCTACCTCAAAATACGAGCAAACCTGACGGAAACAACCAGTAAATGAACTTACAACGTGTCTAACCGGTGCATGTTTGAGCCGTTTGGGGTCGAAACATTGGGACCATGGGGCTCAGGTGCCCACAGACTTTTCCGAGATATTTGCAAGCGTTTAGTGGATTCTACTCGTGACCAAAGGGCTGGCCTATACTTCGGTCAAAGAATTAGCATTGCCATTCAGCGTGGCAATGCGGCCGGCCTTTTGGGCACGATTCCCGCTGACAGCGATGCGGATGAGTTTTTTGATACCTAATATTAATTTTATTTAAGTTGGTTTGTATATTACAACGTGTCTATCATTTTAGGAAGTCAAATATTTAAAGATTAATAACATAAAATACACAAACTTCCACTACCAAATAATGTTTATTATTAACAATTATGTAAATGTTAGCACAACCCAATTATTTAACGTTGTTATTAATGAAATATTCTTTTAATTAGTTATTAGCAGTAATTTTAATTAGATTAGGCTTAATTGACTAACGTTATCTAATGCATACAGTAAATAAAATATTTACTAGAAGGTATTATGAATGTCTGTCTGTCTGTTGTGTCATCATCTGCCTAGCCTTTTCCCAATGACGTTGGGGTCGGCTTCCAGTCTAACTGGATGCAGCTGAGAACCAGTGTTTTACATGGAGCGACTGCCTGTCTGACCACCACAACCCAGTTAACCGGGCAACCCGATATCCACTTTGGTAAGACTGGTTGTCAGACTTTCTGGCTTCTGACTACCCGTAACGACTACCAAAGATGTTCAAATGACAGCCGGGAGCCAAAGAGAATTATATCCTAATGATTTATGCCTGTTTTGTTTGCAGGATTAAAATAAAGGAAATTACAGTCTCTCTCTTTTCTTAGATACCTACTTAATTTCATCAATATTCTCTCAAAGTACAGACGCCAGCACATCAATCAACCTCAATCTGTCAAATTTCTTTCAAAGAAGAAGAAGAAGTTTTCGGGTCTAAAACTATAATATCTTTAATACCCATACCCACTCACAGTGACAGTCGGTCCCGTGATAGTATCATCGACGTAAAAAAGCGTACGTTTGAAGAGTTCTCTCGATTTCTCCCGGATCCCATCATCAGATCCTGGTCTCCTTACCATGGGAACACCTGTGAAGTACACACTTTCAAACAAAAAAAGATTTTTGAATATCGGTCCAGCCATCTTCGAGTAATCGGTTAACATACATAAAAATAAAATACGGTCGAATTGAGAACCTCCTCCTTTTTGGGACGTCGGTTAAAAAGGCTAGGCAGATGATGATTATTCTCTTTGGGCAATTCCAAATTACTTCATCAATCCATAATTCATAACACTTAGGCATGTCTTCATGAGTATGCCTACTTTGTGTACAAATCTCTTCAGTAATTATCAGCTCAGAAATCCTATACTACAATTATACAGATTCAACTAAAATATTTGTCTGTCTTGCTTTCACAACGAAACTACTGCACCGATTTAAATGAAGTTTAATACACAGATTGCTTAGATCCCGAGAAAGGACAAAGACTACTATTTATCCAGCTGCGGGAAGTAGTACACTACTAACCGCCGTGAACAGCTACTGTTATAGCTACTCTATTTAACCCATCAAAGGAAGCATATAATGATGATAATAGTTTTGTCCGTCTGTATTGTGTAACTGCGTTCTCAATAACTATTTATTTATCTATATATAATAATTATAATTTATGTCTGTAGCGTCCGAGTGACACGTCCTGACCCGTCCAGAAACGATTTCAACATGCAGGATAAGATAATACATAATAAAATATTGTGTTGGGCCTTTTGAATAGTCTTTATTGCACATAACCTCGTTGGTCTAGTGGTCGCATAGCCGACTGTTGTGAACGAGGTCTAGGTTTAGATTCCCGGGATGAGCCGAAATCGCTGTGAGTTTTAAAAACTTTCACAAAGAGGCCCGGAGTCTGGAAGTTGGTGATTGATACACCTGTGCATCGGAGAGCACGTTAATGTCGGTCCTGCGCCTGATCTCTCTCCGGTCGTGTCGGATTGCCGTCCCATCGCGCTATGAGAGTGAGGGAATAGGGAGTGCACCTGTGTCTCAGCAAGTGCTTGTGCACTATAATATGTCCGGCGCAGCTGGCTGATCTCCTTATACGAGAACAGCCATCGTGGCCGACAATCAGCTAGGATGCTATTATGGTCTTTATTGCACATATACCTACTCAGATAATATTTTGATAAGGATTAATGCTGAACTAAAGGAAATAGATTTTTACTTAGTACCTAGTATAGACAACTCTCGATTCCCAAATGCAATACAAAGATAAGGCATCCCCGGACAAATGCAGATTTGAATCGCTATATTATAATAATAGACTTTTTTCTCGGGATGTTATTCGTCATTGCCATTCGCAAATCGCAACAGTGTATATCTATACGAAAACTTTCGAAATAGCGTACCATTCAAACAGTTTTTCGAGATACCGTTGTTCGCAATAGCGTCAGTCGATATACCGGTTTTCGACATAATGAGCTTTCGAGATAGCGTACCACTCATATTTTTTTTCGATATAGCGACCATCGATATAACGTCATTCGATTATCCGTATCACTCCCGTATGGGCACATCCCCCCAGCGCGGGAGCCAGCAGTCCAGCAGTGAACGATTTAAGCTGTGACAACGTAGGTACTATTTGGTCACCCATCCAAAAGTCTACCTGAGCAACATCTTGACTACCACGCAATGGACTCATGACTTCTAATTATCAAACAAATTAATAAAACACATTTTGACGTAATAATTTAATGTTAGCAACTATAATCAGTTACCTTATTTCTTACTAACTATTACAGTTAATTATTATATAATTACTAGATAAATAACTAACCTTTGGCATTAAACTTAAATTATGGTAACTATTGTACGGTAATAAAATATAATTAGCCTTATTATAATAACAATGGCGTGAACCCAATTAAATAGGGCATAGTTAAAAATCGCGTGTGTATGTTCAATTTTATTAACCGAACTGCGACAGAAATATAAAGGTTAATATAAAGGTAAATATAAAGGCCAATTTCACAAGTTTCACATAAAGTTCTAGATAACTACCTAAGGCCCGGCGCCCATTATCGGCATCAGCACGCGTCAGGATTTTAGGTGGCAAATAGCAAATTTACTTTAACATAATGACAACAAAGTTGAAATTTCCATTATATGTGGTCGTAATAACAAAAATACCGCTTCGGCATGCTTGAGGCTGCTGTAGCGGCAGGACGCCTCGTCATCCCTAAGAACGTTACAGCATGCCAAAGCATAGTTTCCGACAGTGTACGCTTGCATGTAGGATGCCGAAGGATCCTGTTCCTTGCCGATGTCGATAATGGGCGCCGGGCCTAACAGAATTCGTGTAGTGCCATTGTGTAGCTCTCTAGCCTTTAAGGGTGAAGCCAAACGAGCGTAATTGTTCTGCGACCGAAATTCTGCGACTCACGACTCAAAAAATTACGCTCGTTTGGTCTCAGCCTATGGTAAGGGTCAACCCAGACAGCAACATGAGAGATTTTTTATGTGACACTCGAAATCTACTATGGCATATACTAAGGGCAATTTCACAGGTTCCAGATTGAGTTGGATAGATAGATATATTTTATTAGGTTCAGACAGCACATCAAGTTACGAAAATCTGTCAAATTTCTGCAATAGATTTTCAACCTCATCACAATATTGGAAGGTTCATGTTAGATTGGTAAAATTTGACAGATTCAGGTACCATGACCTGCTGTTATATGTTAATTTTTTGATTCCATATCAAATTATATTCTCAAGACCTTTAAGCTACTTTTTATCAAACAACTAATACCCAATCTTATGACCCAAGGTCGCAGCCGTGCGTCTAATCCAATCTACGTAAGAAGCTACCCTCGTGTAGACCCCAGGTCTGGCCTTCCTGGCACAGCCAGACCCCCAGGACACGACCCCGTGGAGCTGCCACCTGTTTGAAGTCATGCAGGCCAGGGGACCCCCTGAATCTCCTCGGCAAGCGTCCACACCGCCTGATAGGATACCTGAAACGAAAAAATTTAATGATTATAAAAGGACCAGCCGTATCCCGCGGTTTTATCTGTGGCCCGTGGAAACTACTCTCGGTACCGGAATAAATTATAACCTATGTTACACGGGGATAGGGTAGCTTTCCAAGAGAGAATGGATTTTTCAAATCGGTTCAGTAGTTTCGGCACTTTTTGAGGTGCAAATAAAGAGAACAATTTTTCCTGTTTTCATTAGCTGAGATGTATAGATTTAAATTACGCAAATATTAACTTAACGCTCGTGGCTATGTAACAGCTGCACGGTTCGATCGATCATGAGTAACACTAGGCGCAGTTGGTCCAGAAGTATTACAACCAATCAATCAAGGGTAACGGGTTGGCCAGATAATTAGGTTGAGGTTGTTATGTGACACACTCAACTACATTCAGTTAGACAGAAAACCGTCTCCAAAATCGTTGGGAAAAGGGTTGGCAGATGATACAGATGATATTTTTCTTTCATAACCTGTTAGTTATTTAATAGCAACGAGTTGCCGTAAACCAACATACACCCATTGCTATATAACATTCACAGTAGATATTAAAGTTATAAAAGCTACGTTACAGTTCTTGCTATAAGTCGATGTCGTTCCGAGACTGTTCTCACACAAGTTCGCACATCCCTACTAATATTATAATATTATGCGAAAGTAACTCTGTTTGTCTGTCTATCTGTAACGCTTTCACGCCTAATCCAGTGAGCCGATTTTAATGAAATTTGGTACAGAGATAGAATAGACCCTGAGGAACAACATAGGCTTTTTATCCGGGTACGGGAAATAGTTCCCTAGAGAAGCGGCCGAAGCCGCTGGCAGAAGCTAGTGTGTCCATAAAAAGAACAAGAATTCAGAGAGGCAAAGTCATTTGACGAGACCTGTAGTATTTTATTCGTATATTTTGACTATCATGACTAATTATACTCTGTCATAAAATTTGCCAACGGAGTGGAAAAAATATTTGATGTACGATACAGTGTTTGTACGGTATTTTAGACTTACCTGCGCATATCATAGAGTCTAAAATCGCCTGCTGCCTTCCACCGAGGACTTGATTCTTCCTGCAAGTTGTGAGGTCTAAGACTGGGACAGCTGCCGCTCTTAATGTTGGTGCAAAATTCTCTGTGTTCTCTGAAAATGAGAAGAATTGATTTCTCTGAAAATGAGAAAAAGTGTTTCATTGTACCGGCACGGTCACGGCACAGCAAATAACGTGTCATTTAAATTTGAACATTAAATTGTATGACGTATGATATATTTCATAACAACGTGAGTTGTTAGATAGGAAACCGCGCGCTAACAGCCCGCCATTGGCTTTTTTGTATTGACGTTATGAAATATATCATATGTCATGTATCGTAGGTATGTGATTTAATGTTCAAAAAATGACACGTTATTTGCTGTGCCTTGACCGTGCCGGTACAATGTGCCATGACCTTAGTCTCCTGTTGACGTCCGAAAGGACAGACAGCTAAGTCTTAATAATCCCCCCAGTTCCATTTCACAGGAGCCTAAAATAAAGTAAGACGACCAAGAAACCTCACCAGCCTGATACCCCCAGCCGCTGACGGCACACCACTTGCCAGCCGTGACTCCATCATCAGGCAAGCATATCGGCCTGACATGCGAGTTGAACTGCACACCAGCACCGGAACGGGAGACC
This sequence comes from Heliothis virescens, assembly GCA_002382865.2. Classification (NCBI taxonomy): domain Eukaryota; kingdom Metazoa; phylum Arthropoda; class Insecta; order Lepidoptera; family Noctuidae; genus Heliothis; species Heliothis virescens. Next base: position 12,654 of record NWSH02000553.1, read on the forward strand.
AGGATCACTGCTATGTCGTTGCTGTGAGGACCGTCTGGAATTGGAGAGGAATGTCATTATTTGACTAGTCTGTTTTCTTTCAACTACGTTGGGATCGGCTTCCAGGAGCGAGTGCCTATCTAAGCTCCTCAACTTAGTTACCCAGGCAATCCTTGGCTTTTGTAACGACTGCCAAAGATGTAGGTACAAATTACAGCAATTTAACGTGCTTTCTGAAACACGGAGGAACTCGTCATGACAAGATGACATCTACCGACTGGTTTTGCCAACTTTCGTTTCTGCTAGGATTTTCACCCGCAACCCGTAGGAACTACTCCGCACAACTGGTTAAAGTTAGCCTACAGCCTTTCTCCAGCCTATATTCTTTCAAATCATTTCAGTAGTTCCAGAGCCTGAGATTAACGCATTCAAGCAAATAGACAAACAAGATAACAAAACTTACCTTTCCTGAAGTCAGGATGGCGAACCACCTTCTCCGCCAGGAACCGGTGCTCGTGTTTGTCCTGGATCTTCAGACGATGCTCTCCCACCACAATACGTATATGCTCCAGATTTAAAGGTTGCTGAAATTTAAGATAAAACCACCTGTTTTAAGAGATATAAGGATACTAGCTTCCGACAGCTGTTTCATCTCCATAAGGTAAACTACTTGGCACACCTGCTACTATGAACTTTTCNATACGGTCGAATTGAGAACCTCCTCCTTTTTGGGACGTCGGTTAAAAAGGCTAGGCAGATGATGATTATTCTCTTTGGGCAATTCCAAATTACTTCATCAATCCATAATTCATAACACTTAGGCATGTCTTCATGAGTATGCCTACTTTGTGTACAAATCTCTTCAGTAATTATCAGCTCAGAAATCCTATACTACAATTATACAGATTCAACTAAAATATTTGTCTGTCTTGCTTTCACAACGAAACTACTGCACCGATTTAAATGAAGTTTAATACACAGATTGCTTAGATCCCGAGAAAGGACAAAGACTACTATTTATCCAGCTGCGGGAAGTAGTACACTACTAACCGCCGTGAACAGCTACTGTTATAGCTACTCTATTTAACCCATCAAAGGAAGCATATAATGATGATAATAGTTTTGTCCGTCTGTATTGTGTAACTGCGTTCTCAATAACTATTTATTTATCTATATATAATAATTATAATTTATGTCTGTAGCGTCCGAGTGACACGTCCTGACCCGTCCAGAAACGATTTCAACATGCAGGATAAGATAATACATAATAAAATATTGTGTTGGGCCTTTTGAATAGTCTTTATTGCACATAACCTCGTTGGTCTAGTGGTCGCATAGCCGACTGTTGTGAACGAGGTCTAGGTTTAGATTCCCGGGATGAGCCGAAATCGCTGTGAGTTTTAAAAACTTTCACAAAGAGGCCCGGAGTCTGGAAGTTGGTGATTGATACACCTGTGCATCGGAGAGCACGTTAATGTCGGTCCTGCGCCTGATCTCTCTCCGGTCGTGTCGGATTGCCGTCCCATCGCGCTATGAGAGTGAGGGAATAGGGAGTGCGCCTGTGTCACAGCAAGTGCTTGTGCACTATAATATGTCCGGCGCAGCTGGCTGATCTCCTTATACGAGAACAGCCATCGTGGCCGACAATCAGCTAGGATGCTATTATGGTCTTTATTGCACATATACCTACTCAGATAATATTTTGATAAGGATTAATGCTGAACTAAAGGAAATAGATTTTTACTTAGTACCTAGTATAGACAACTCTCGATTCCCAAATGCAATACAAAGATAAGGCATCCCCGGACAAATGCAGATTTGAATCGCTATATTATAATAATAGACTTTTTTCTCGGGATGTTATTCGTCATTGCCATTCGCAAATCGCAACAGTGTATATCTATACGAAAACTTTCGAAATAGCGTACCATTCAAACAGTTTTTCGAGATACCGTTGTTCGCGATAGCGTCAGTCGATATACCGGTTTTCGACATAATGAGCTTTCGAGATAGCGTACCACTCATATTTTTTTTCGATATAGCGACCATCGATATAACGTCATTCGATTATCCGTATCACTCCCGTATGGGCACATCCCCCCAGCGCGGGAGCCAGCAGTCCAGCAGTGAACGATTTAAGCTGTGACAACGTAGGTACTATTTGGTCACCCATCCAAAAGTCTACCTGAGCAACATCTTGACTACCACGCAATGGACTCATGACTTCTAATTATCAAACAAATTAATAAAACACATTTTGACGTAATAATTTAATGTTAGCAACTATAATCAGTTACCTTATTTCTTACTAACTATTACAGTTAATTATTATATAATTACTAGATAAATAACTAACCTTTGGCATTAAACTTAAATTATGGTAACTATTGTACGGTAATAAAATATAATTAGCCTTATTATAATAACAATGGCGTGAACCCAATTAAATAGGGCATAGTTAAAAATCGCGTGTGTATGTTCAATTTTATTAACCGAACTGCGACAGAAATATAAAGGTTAATATAAAGGTAAATATAAAGGCCAATTTCACAAGTTTCACATAAAGTTCTAGATAACTACCTAAGGCCCGGCGCCCATTATCGGCATCAGCACGCGTCAGGATTTTAGGTGGCAAATAGCAAATTTACTTTAACATAATGACAACAAAGTTGAAATTTCCATTATATGTGGTCGTAATAACAAAAATACCGCTTCGGCATGCTTGAGGCTGCTGTAGCGGCAGGACGCCTCGTCATCCCTAAGAACGTTACAGCATGCCAAAGCATAGTTTCCGACAGTGTACGCTTGCATGTAGGATGCCGAAGGATCCTGTTCCTTGCCGATGTCGATAATGGGCGCCGGGCCTAACAGAATTCGTGTAGTGCCATTGTGTAGCTCTCTAGCCTTTAAGGGTGAAGCCAAACGAGCGTAATTGTTCTGCGACCGAAATTCTGCGACTCACGACTCAAAAAATTACGCTCGTTTGGTCTCAGCCTATGGTAAGGGTCAACCCAGACAGCAACATGAGAGATTTTTTATGTGACACTCGAAATCTACTATGGCATATACTAAGGGCAATTTCACAGGTTCCAGATTGAGTTGGATAGATAGATATATTTTATTAGGTTCAGACAGCACATCAAGTTACGAAAATCTGTCAAATTTCTGCAATAGATTTTCAACCTCATCACAATATTGGAAGGTTCATGTTAGATTGGTAAAATTTGACAGATTCAGGTACCATGACCTGCTGTTATATGTTAATTTTTTGATTCCATATCAAATTATATTCTCAAGACCTTTAAGCTACTTTTTATCAAACAACTAATACCCAATCTTATGACCCAAGGTCGCAGCCGTGCGTCTAATCCAATCTACGTAAGAAGCTACCCTCGTGTAGACCCCAGGTCTGGCCTTCCTGGCACAGCCAGACCCCCAGGACACGACCCCGTGGAGCTGCCACCTGTTTGAAGTCATGCAGGCCAGGGGACCCCCTGAATCTCCTCGGCAAGCGTCCACACCGCCTGATAGGATACCTGAAACGAAAAAATTTAATGATTATAAAAGGACCAGCCGTATCCCGCGGTTTTATCTGTGGCCCGTGGAAACTACTCTCGGTACCGGAATAAATTATAACCTATGTTACACGGGGATAGGGTAGCTTTCCAAGAGAGAATGGATTTTTCAAATCGGTTCAGTAGTTTCGGCACTTTTTGAGGTGCAAATAAAGAGAACAATTTTTCCTGTTTTCATTAGCTGAGATGTATAGATTTAAATTACGCAAATATTAACTTAACGCTCGTGGCTATGTAACAGCTGCACGGTTCGATCGATCATGAGTAACACTAGGCGCAGTTGGTCCAGAAGTATTACAACCAATCAATCAAGGGTAACGGGTTGGCCAGATAATTAGGTTGAGGTTGTTATGTGACACACTCAACTACATTCAGTTAGACAGAAAACCGTCTCCAAAATCGTTGGGAAAAGGGTTGGCAGATGATACAGATGATATTTTTCTTTCATAACCTGTTAGTTATTTAATAGCAACGAGTTGCCGTAAACCAACATACACCCATTGCTATATAACATTCACAGTAGATATTAAAGTTATAAAAGCTACGTTACAGTTCTTGCTATAAGTCGATGTCGTTCCGAGACTGTTCTCACACAAGTTCGCACATCCCTACTAATATTATAATATTATGCGAAAGTAACTCTGTTTGTCTGTCTATCTGTAACGCTTTCACGCCTAATCCAGTGAGCCGATTTTAATGAAATTTGGTACAGAGATAGAATAGACCCTGAGGAACAACATAGGCTTTTTATCCGGGTACGGGAAATAGTTCCCTAGAGAAGCGGCCGAAGCCGCTGGCAGAAGCTAGTGTGTCCATAAAAAGAACAAGAATTCAGAGAGGCAAAGTCATTTGACGAGACCTGTAGTATTTTATTCGTATATTTTGACTATCATGACTAATTATACTCTGTCATAAAATTTGCCAACGGAGTGGAAAAAATATTTGATGTACGATACAGTGTTTGTACGGTATTTTAGACTTACCTGCGCATATCATAGAGTCTAAAATCGCCTGCTGCCTTCCACCGAGGACTTGATTCTTCCTGCAAGTTGTGAGGTCTAAGACTGGGACAGCTGCCGCTCTTAATGTTGGTGCAAAATTCTCTGTGTTCTCTGAAAATGAGAAGAATTGATTTCTCTGAAAATGAGAAAAAGTGTTTCATTGTACCGGCACGGTCACGGCACAGCAAATAACGTGTCATTTAAATTTGAACATTAAATTGTATGACGTATGATATATTTCATAACAACGTGAGTTGTTAGATAGGAAACCGCGCGCTAACAGCCCGCCATTGGCTTTTTTGTATTGACGTTATGAAATATATCATATGTCATGTATCGTAGGTATGTGATTTAATGTTCAAAAAATGACACGTTATTTGCTGTGCCTTGACCGTGCCGGTACAATGTGCCATGACCTTAGTCTCCTGTTGACGTCCGAAAGGACAGACAGCTAAGTCTTAATAATCCCCCCAGTTCCATTTCACAGGAGCCTAAAATAAAGTAAGACGACCAAGAAACCTCACCAGCCTGATACCCCCAGCCGCTGACGGCACACCACTTGCCAGCCGTGACTCCATCATCAGGCAAGCATATCGGCCTGACATGCGAGTTGAACTGCACACCAGCACCGGAACGGGAGACCAGGATCACTGCTATGTCGTTGCTGTGAGGACCGTCTGGAATTGGAGAGGAATGTCATTATTTGACTAGTCTGTTTTCTTTCAACTACGTTGGGATCGGCTTCCAGGAGCGAGTGCCTATCTAAGCTCCTCAACTTAGTTACCCAGGCAATCCTTGGCTTTTGTAACGACTGCCAAAGATGTAGGTACAAATTACAGCAATTTAACGTGCTTTCTGAAACACGGAGGAACTCGTCATGACAAGATGACATCTACCGACTGGTTTTGCCAACTTTCGTTTCTGCTAGGATTTTCACCCGCAACCCGTAGGAACTACTCCGCACAACTGGTTAAAGTTAGCCTACAGCCTTTCTCCAGCCTATATTCTTTCAAATCATTTCAGTAGTTCCAGAGCCTGAGATTAACGCATTCAAGCAAATAGACAAACAAGATAACAAAACTTACCTTTCCTGAAGTCAGGATGGCGAACCACCTTCTCCGCCAGGAACCGGTGCTCGTGTTTGTCCTGGATCTTCAGACGATGCTCTCCCACCACAATACGTATATGCTCCAGATTTAAAGGTTGCTGAAATTTAAGATAAAACCACCTGTTTTAAGAGATATAAGGATACTAGCTTCCGACAGCTGTTTCATCTCCATAAGGTAAACTACTTGGCACACCTGCTACTATGAACTTTTCATCCAGTTGCTTATCTGATAATTCCATCAGGGGATTATCTGGTGAATATTTCTTCATGTATCTATGAGCAAAGCAAATTGTCTACAGAATTTAAGTTCATGAGCTGGTTCAAGTGATTTTGCTCTCGACCTCTACAGCCTTTATACTGACTTTTTTGAGATTCTTTCATATTGGACCTGAACTTCCCAAGATTCCATCATCAGCATACATTCAACGTCAAGTTCAGAGTGAAAAAGTTATTTAGATTTCATTTAACACTAGCTGTTTGCTGCGGTATCACCCTTATCCCGTAGTCTATTTTACATGGGTGTAGTGTAACTTTTCAACAGTAAATGAATTTTTCAAATTGATTTAGAAGTTTCGGAGCCAAACAAATGTTTTCCTCTTTATAACAAACTTATAGACTGTAGATATAGACAAAAGGCAACATACTTTGTCGAAGCAATGCGCGGCAGACAGGACAAGACGCTCAGCGATGACAGCGCCCCCACAGTGGTGCTCAAACGTCAACTTGTCTACATCTAGCATCTGGATTTCAACCTGGAAACATTAGGTAAAAGAATAAGAAACTAATGATGATGATGATGTCCTAGCCGATTGTCGGCCACGGCGGCTGTTCTCATGTAAGGAGATCAGCCAGCTGCGCAGGACATATTATGGTACATAAGCATTTGCTATGACACAGGTGCACTCTCTATTCCCTCACTCTCATAACCCGATGGGACGGCAATCCGACACGACCGGAGAGAGATCAGGCGCAGGGCCGACATTAACGTGCTCTCCGATGCAAGGGTGTATCAATCACCAACTTCCAACTCCGGGTTGCTTTGTGAAAGTTTCTAAAACCCACAAAGCGATTTCGGCCCGTCCCGGCAATCGAACCCGAGACCTCGTGCACAGCAGTCGGCTATGCGACCACTAGACCAACAAGGCAATCAAAATAAAATATAACATTCAAATCTCAACAGCGAAAGCAACAACACAATTTTGCAAGATCATCACTTAATTTATATTTAAAAAGCCAAAACAAATTAAAGGCTCATTGAAAAATGCCACATTAAATAAACACCATGGAATACTCATTACGAAAAGTGAAAGTTGACATAATTGCGCGCCATTCATTTTCGAACGTAACAATAACTGTCATCTTGACATTAAGCGGCCTCTTTGCGCGGGAACAAACAAAATGGAGGTTAGGTTATGTAATATGTCATCTCACATCTGTGTTCAACAGTTTTCGTTTTTGTAAACGTAATGTATGTTTTGGAATACTTAATTATTATTTAATGTGTCGCGAGGTTATTTTTAGCTTTTTATTTTTTTCAGGTTTTAACAATATGTAACAAGAATATAATGAGCCTCATAAAAGAACCACGGAACCCTTTATATTATTAGGTTGATCGACATTTTGCCAAATCTCAAAAATGAGCGTCTTTATACTATTGATCTATTTTCTCTGAAGAATATCAAACAAATCTAGATTAGACTACTTCTAAAGGTCAGGTTGCAATTCCACCGGTATGCGGCACTGTGATGCACACTAAGTAATGTACCTTCTGGTTTACTCGCTCTGATAGCAAACAGAAATTAATTGCATGTGAACATTTTCCACGAAATTGGAACCTTTATGGCCGGTTTTTGAGTACCGCTATCGAAAGGTTATCTATTCATTTTTAAGGGAAAATGAATAGATAAACCACCGATAAAGGTGCTCAGAAACTGGCCATTAGCAATCCCTGGACATACTCGTACGCCGCAGCGCCACGCCGTCGCGCACACGTTGTCGTTCGCGAAAAAAATTAAAATCTGGTGGAATTGCGCCAAAAGAAAATCCTTCAGTGGGAAAACTAAAACACTAAAAACGCTGACATTGAAGATATACACATAGACATTAAAGACTCTATCCTCGTCCTTTCAGCCACAAGAAATTTTGAGAAAATTCTTTTGTGAAGAAGTTTTCTTTTACTAGACAAAACTCAAAGTATAAAAAAAAACAAATTTAAATAAAAATAAAAGGTCACAGTTTGATAGGATATAAAAATCGGCCTTAAGTAAATCCACATATATTTCTATCTGAATTTCAACTGAAAAACATCTGAACGTAGAAAAAGAAGATACGGACGAACAGGGCCCTGATTCCTTAACTACAATTGTGTGTCACTCGTATGAAAATTCAATGAAAATTGTATGGCAATAGCAGTTTTGGTCTTATCGGTTATTCTGTTACTATTAAAAGACCAATCGTTTTCCAATGACATGCCATTGGTCTGTCATCTGTCATCTGACAGTACATTACGAGTAGATTTTTTATTCAATTTGACAGACAACAGACAGAGTAACAGAATAACCAATAACGCTTCAATCGTATTGGAGTTGTAATTGGGTCTCATTGTAGTGACAATTGGTTGTTGCTTAAGTTTAAGAAAGTGAATCAGGGCCCAGATGTAATGGGAAACAATGGTCAAATCAACAAATGTAAAATATCACGTCCCAATGAATAAATCGTTTTTTTGCTGCATTTTGTTCCACCACTTCTTCAGCAAAAGCATATAGGAAGTTGATTTATCAGCCCAATTTAAATAAACAATTTTCAACAAGATTTTTACAACTTTATGTAATCACGAGTTGCCCCTTTTAGATGCAAATTTTTTAGTTTTTTTTTTCATGAAAACCTTGGCCCTGTGGCACACTGGTACTCAGCAGTTGCAAAATATCACGTCAGATTAACAAGAAATGTTTTAGTCAAAAATGCAGATAACCTAACATAGTTTGGAAAGGGCTAGGCAAATGATGAACATACAAAAATTTATATTAAAAAGTATACTTACTTGCCACGGGAAAGCTCCATAAGGCGTTTCAGTACCACCAACAATTTTGCCAGTTCGTCTCGGGTTAAAATCCACCGTTCTTGTACCACATACCACTTTTTCAGCTTTCCCTGAAGTTTGCACTGAGTTCTGACTAAAATAATTCGTCGAAAAACTAGTGAAAGCCTTAGAAGGTCTTGTTTTGTTCTTGTAATACTCAAAATGGTTGACTCTATTCAAAAAATACTCGCAATTTATCACACTGATTAAGAAATAAAAAGAAAAAATGTATGACAACATTTTTTTATTTGTTAATAAACTTTAATATCTGCAACTTTCAAAGCGTCAAACTTTTTTATAAAGTCACAGTTTTTTAAATAAATAATAATATTAAAAATCGAAAATTAAAATCAGAGACGTCCACTCATGTTGGCAGCCGAAAACTAAATGAGACATTACTGGTCCGTTTTTATTTTTTTTAATATATGCATTGGCAAAGGCTTCGATCACAATGCCGCGACATACACGATAATGTGGGTCACTAGATCGATCCGAAGATGCATCTTTTGTATTTGTATTTAAATGAAAGGACGCATAAGAGGCTAAGTCATTGTGTTTTTGTGTATTGTTTAATAGGTCAATGTGTTTATTCATGCATGCATTTGTGCATGTTGTTCTGAATGGGTTGTGAAGTTGTTTTTTGTTGTGCTTTTGTTTTTTGCTTGTATGTTAGGTCATCTAAATGAGGGCTTCGTCTGCTAGTCTAGGATGCAATATAATTCAAATACTAACGTGTTTTTTTTATGTAAATCCCGCTATATTCTTGTATTTTCTTAATTGTAATATACGAATGCAAAAAAAACACTTTAAGTAAGTAGTAACCTATCTTTTTCTACATCTATACTAGTCTATATTAAAGTCTGTATATCTATCTTTCTGTACTAATTAATAAAGCTAAAGAGTTTGTTTGTTTACTTGATCGCGCTAATCTCAGGAACGGGTTCTATATGATAATATATTGAGTCCCTCCAGTCTTAGAGGAAGGCTATAGACTATAAATATTTTTATCCGGTTGCGCGGAGTAGTTTCCACGGAACACGGGTGAAACCGCTGGCGGAAGCTAGTTTCTAATACATAAGAAAGGATTAGAGTAAATTGTATAAAAACATATAATATGGTCTTACTATAAAAAAGTTAAACACGTGATCATCACGTGTTTTAGAAAATTCTCCATAGAACATTTTCTTAAACACATGACGATCACCTGTTTAACTTTTTTGTATGAGACCAATTAAATCAGTAATTTTTCGTGCCTTCTAAAGTTAATTCAGCACTTATTTCAAGATATATCCCCCAAAACAAATCTCGTATGTCTGTCTGTTCGTTCAATGTCGTCGTATAGAGTACTTCAGTAACGAATGTAATGACATTCTTGGAGTTTGAGCTTATCTTTTGTGCTGAAAACTGTATTAACCGTTAATTTTATATATGCACTAGCTTTTCCTGTGTGCCTGCTTGTGAAGTATTTATCGAGAAATGAAATAGACCATGTCACTTAAGAGAATTACGCTTTTGTGTAACTTCTACTCAAAGTACCATACTATCAACAGTTAAATAATTTTCAAATTGGTTTAGTAGATTCGTACAAACAAAAAAAACATGTTTTATCATCTGCCTAGCCTTTACCCAATNATTTAAAACAAACAAAGTTTGAAAGTTAGACTACCAACTTCATTAAAGCGATTTCCTAATGAAGTGAGTGTTCAGTTGATGCAACAAACTTTGAGCTTTAGCTAGCAATTGCCTTTATTTCAGAACCAATACTAATTGGAAATACAAAATGAACTGTTCTTTAGTTAATTCATCTCTGCCTAGCCTTTTCCCAATTATTTTGGGGTCGGCTTCCAGTCTAACCGGATGCAGCTAACCTCCACAGCCCAGTTAACCGGGCGACCTGGCACCCCTTGGTAAGACTGGTTGTCGGACTTTCCGGTTACTGACTACCCTTAACGACTGCCAAAGATGTTCAAATGATATAGCTTGCTTCGCTGTAACGTTATTCGATTATCACTCTCTTTAATTACATATACTTATTTTCTTTGTCTAAGTAGTTATTTGATATTTCACATCAAGGCATAAAAGCAATGCTGGTAACGCCATGGAAAATCACAAAATCAATTTACAGATCTTCATTATCTACACAGTTATTTAGGATAACACAAAACCAGTAATTAACTTAGTATTTTTCCTGAAAATTAATAACACTGTTCCGTAATTTCGTGTCTGAAATATTTACACAGCAGTTTCCATTCATAAATTATCAATGGTATTGTTTATTATACGTAACTGGGTTGGGGACGTCAGATAGGCAGTCACTGCGTGTAAAAACATATGGTCATCATTGTCGGCCTAGCCTTTTCCCAACTATGTCGGGATTGACTCCCAATCTCAATGCTCAATGTACCCCTTTTTTGTCGATAGGAAATCATCAGATGACTCCTCCCGCTGTGGGTGACAGCGTGAGGGAGTGTCAGACTTTTACTGACTAAAATCCACCGTGTTCCTTCTTGAGCCCTTCGTGTATCTTGGGCGCAACCTGATACCCAAAGTATGACCCATAAGACTTTCTGTCTTCTGACTACCCGTAATGACTGCCAAAGATGTTCAAATGACAGCCGGGACCCACCAACTTAACGTGCCTTCCGCGACAAATTGGCTATCTAACATCGAAATATTTTTCAAATCGGATCGTTCCTGAGATAGCCCGTTCAAGAAGTAAACAAACAAACTCTTCAGCTTTATAATATTAGTATAGATAGATAAATTAATAGATTTGCAGTGCGTAGTATCTAGTTGTAACCAGATTGCATACCTGTATATATTTGCCCCAGTTAAATAGTTTATTGAGCATTTGCATATTATCTGCGAACGTAACTTTGACCCATAATATATTGTTAAGGACATTCGTTTCAACATTAACTGAAAACAATAGGTTATTAATAAGTACCAGCGGTTCCACTCAAGTGCGACTACCATGCACGGGGTCTCGGATTCAATTCGTGGACCACGCCAAAATCGCTTTGTGGGTTTTGGATTTTTTTACAAAGGAAGGGAGTCTGGAATTTGGCAGTGTTACACCCCTGTGCCTGGGAGGGCACGTAAAGCCGGCGTCCTCGAATGTTACTCAGTAGCAGTCGTTGTTACAGTTCCACGTCAGAGGCCGTCAGGTGGATTGGAGAAAACTGTGACACTAGCGCTTGTAAGGTGATTAAACTTGCAGCGAGTGAGACAAGAAGAAGAGAGTATTTTTAAATGGTGGGATACATGCTGAACTACTACTTTTGGTTAGAAATAACCGCTATTGTCTTATTACATGGTAACATGATAACCTCATGAGACCAAGCAGACCGGAGACGGCTAAGCTGTCGACTAACTAAAATTTTTCGTTGGCCGTCTGTTCAATTTGAATATACTGCAGCAGTTTGAATATTAGGAGAGTTTGTAGTCTTCGAAGACAAGGTTGTAAAATAGATCATCATCTGTCTAGCCTTTTCCTAGGGCAAGTCTCCCAGACAGACAGTACCTACTTTTGCATTGAAGTATAATATTAGTTAGGAATTATGGATTTACGGCCGTTCCCAATAACCTGTCGAACTCTGGATTTGCTTACCAGAGATAGGAATTTAACATTACTTGTATGAGGCTAATGTCAAAATTCTATCACTAGTAAGCAAATCCAGAGATAGACAGAATATTGATTTCCGCAGTTAATGGTCACTCATCTACAGACCGAGTGTGGTAGGCACAGAAGAGAAAGAACAAGTGGAAGGGCCCTTTAAGTGTTGCGGCCGACGCAATTTTAGACGTAGAATCGCAACACTCACGTATTGACGTAAAAACCACCTTATCCAAATTGCGTCCCTACGCAATTTCCAAAAAAAAGTCCCTAATCAGCCCTAGTCAGTCAAAAAAGTCCCTACTTTTTTGATGAACGATAAGGGTCAGCGCAGACCGAACTGCAAAATGCTCGCGCATGGTCGACCAAAATTTAAACTGCTCGATCACAGCGGCATGCTCGACAATGCGCGAGTCATCTCTATCTGTCTCTGTGTGGCTTACCCGGCGGCGGGTGAGCTTGATCAGTTTGCTGCTCGAGCACGCTCGCGCATGTAGAATGCATACTCGAGCACGCAGTCGGCTTGCTCGAGCATGGTCGAGCATCAAATTTGGGCGCGTATTCAATTTTGCGAAGTTATTTTTTTCAATAATCTCAGTAAATGCTCTTCTCTGCTCTGCTCTTGGTGTGCGCTGACGCTAAGTAGGCGTTTACGGCTAGATCTTTTTCTTATCGAGTGAACTGCAGGTTTAATCAAATAGATGAATTTAAATGTTTTCTTTGTTATTAAACGCAGAATATATGTGAATTTGTTGACACTGGTTCTCATACTGTAGGTACCTATTAGGGCACTTCTACTCGTTCTTTCTATTGGTGGTAGGTCTAGTGGTGGTAAGCAAAGCTGTATCTATCTTATCTGAAGTGTTATCACCATAACGTTTATAATTACTATTTTAACATAAAACTAATTAGTTGACATTGCAATAAGTAGAACGAGGTGTTTCATATATACAATATCAGGGCAAAACCTAGATTAATATTGACCCTAGCCTAGTTTAAAAAACCTTAAATCCTACTCATCAGGAAAAATGTCGATCGAAATTCATTTCTCAATAATTTTGAATTAGTCATACATGAGACATTAAAAAACGGGCCAAGTGCAAGTTAGACTCGCGCATGAAGTGTTCGTACCATTATAGTATGAATAATAAACGTATCTTTTACCTACAACTAGCCAAAATACAAACATCTTTCGGACATCAAATTTTTTTTTTTTTTTGCCTACAAATATAAAAATAACAAAGTTAAGACTGGAAGACTGCTCTGAACTATCCAGGATGTGGGCAGATCTGCGGGAACGGTGAACTAATAAAGATAGAGCGGGGTATATTCCAGGGCGACAGTCTGAGTCCGTTGTGGTTTTGTCTAGCCCTGAA
>NWSH02000554.1:0-11345 GCA_002382865.2 Heliothis virescens
TAAGACTTTTTGTAACACTTTCTGGCTTCTAACTACAAAAGAATGCTAACAGCAATTTTAATTTGTACCAAAAAATATCAAAATAATGACCTTGACCTCGATAACTTCCACTACAGGTAGATACAGTTCTCGTTCTAATTCCTTATCTATTGTTTATTTTTACAAATTAAGATTACATTATCAAATCTGAATAAGCAAAACGCGAACAACTAATTTGCAAAAACATAACCTACTCCGCCTACTGTTGACAGCAAAAACCCGGTATCTGCATATCAGGTAGCCGAAATTTGACCTTGAAATATTTTGTACGGTCGAAAAAAAACCGGCGAAGTGCGAGTTAGACTCGCGCATGAAGGGTTCCGTACCATTATATATGAAAAATAAACGTATCTATTACCCAAAACTAGCCAAAGTACAAAAAAAAAATCGGACAGCAAAAAATAACTTTGTTTTTCATACAAATGTATGAATAACAAAGTTATAATTTGCGGTTTCACACGTTTATTGTATGGGGACCCCCGTTAATATATATTTTTAGTATTTGTTGTTATAGCAGCAACGAAAATACCTACATCATTTGTGAAAATTTCAGCTTATTAGCTATCACGGTTAATGAGATACAGCGTGGAGACAGACAGACAACGAAGTCTTAGTAATAGGGTCCCGTTTTATCCTTTGGGTACGGAACCCTAAAAACTGTTGACATTTTATATGAACCTGATATCGTGCGGTATTTTCATGTGTTAGATAACGGTCGGTATGAAGAAGCTCTAATTGCTGCAATTGACCTTGAAATTCCTTCATGATGAACTAGTTACAGCCAATTTGTGGTGCACATAAATCTTTGCTTGTTTGTTTCCATGGCGATTCAGTTATGCAATGCTTTGAACTCATTGGCTGGTATGAGTTAGAACTAGTTGGTCGAGTAATAAAAGAAAGATTGATGTCTGAAAAAATTTAGTCAGTTTTTTACTATAATCTGATAATTTAAACTACAGTTTATATCCAGGTTTTTTTAGAGTTTCATGATAATTATTTAACAGCTACTGTCTTCCATAGAAAAGTAGTCAAAATTTATATGGCGTTATCTGTTAGAAAACTGTGAAACGGGTCCTCGCTCTTCTATTTCATGAAATAAATATCAAAACTCACAATTACTCTAAATGAGGTCTAATTAAACTTAATAAAAGAGTAAAATAATTATCTGTCAACAAATAAAATGGCCGACACCAATCTTTTGGCGCCAACCTCACTACGCATGCGTTAACCCGTTAATCCGCGATGGCGCCTGATCATTTAAGTCCGGTTTTTGTAACTTTAAACACAGCCGAAAGCATTTTGGGGTTAAGTAAAAGTGAACTCGATTGTTACGAAGTATGTCGACGGGATTGAAATTAAATAAATAAAATTATTATTACATACATACATATACATTAAAATTATCTGTCACTGTAAATTTTGATATCTCTGACAGTTACAATCTTAATTTTGAATTTGGAAAAAAATATGCATGAAATCTTTTTGTAATAACTTTTAAGAACGTTTTTAAACTTCAGTATCGTTCACTTGGTTTTTACTCTAAACAATAAACAATTGACAACTATGGTTTCAAGCGATGCTACTCGAAACTGCCCGATACTGCGCGCAACTGGGGGTCTACTCCGAACGTGTTAACGACGAACTATCGGCCGAATGTTCGCATGTTTCTTACTACGAAATCATTTTCCATATCGTTCCGACCGAACATCATTTTCACAGTTAATATATCGTAAACTCTCATTAATCTGAGAGCCAAACCGAACTATTTTCGTAGTAGAACAACAATGCAAAGTTCGGTCGTATCTTCAGTAGTGTTCTTGTCTTCTTATAATCAGTAGTGTTAGTGTCTTTTCGGAGTAGACGCCCAGAGACTTTTTTCCGCGCGTTCCCAATAACCTATCTGTTGTTTTACTTACTAGATATGGAATTTTGAAACTAGTTCCACATGTCAAACACCTATCTCTAGTAAGCAAAAGAACTGACAGATAGCTTATAGAAATCTATAGTAAACCGAGAGCGTAGGCAAATATTTACGGGTAATTTATTTTTCCAAGAATCGCCTACTGACAAAACTTTACGCATTTTAACAAGAAGAATATCAGCTAGTATTTTCCCGTTCTTCACAAATACCTAATTGTTAACATATCTTCCTTCCAAAGCAAACATTTTTCCGCATACATTCTTGGAAGATTTAAATATAAACAAATACCTTTGTGCTAATATACTGCCTATAAAACATTCACCGTAGATATTCGTGAATTCGTCATAACAACATGAAGTGAAAAACAGGTTACTTATATGAACTAGAATTAATGTGATTAGTCTGTCATATGTATTTGTATTTGTTTCATGTGTATTTGTCATAAGGGAAAAATAATGAAAAAAAAACTTTTTACAAAAAAACAAAACCGACTTCACAAAAAAATACTGAAAGGGATAAAAAATAAAACTTTTCACATGGCTCTAGAAATCGGTGTCTGCAGGTCTGTTGACTGTGTTTATTTTGCCACCGACTTCTAAAATTGTTAGAGCCATGTGAAAAGTTTTATTTTTTTATCCCTTTCAGTGTTTTTTTGTGAAGTCGGTTTTGGTTTTTTGTAAAAAGTTTTTTATTTTATGCTTTTCACTTTTCGGGTCTAAAACTATAATATCTGTAATAGGTACCCATACCCACCCACCCACAGTGACAGTCTCTCCGTTAATAATATCATCGACGTAAAAAAGCGTATGAAATTTGAAGAGTTCTCTCGATTTATCCAGGATCCCATCATCAAATCCTGGTCTCCTTACCATGGGACCACCTGTGAAGAACACCCTTTCAAACAAAATAAGAATTTTGAATATCGGTCGAGCCATCTTCGAGTAATCGGTGAACATACATAAAAAAAATATATATACGGTCGAATTGAGAACCTCCTCCTTTTTGGAAAGTATGTTAAAAAGAAGGTTAATGAACTGATTTCGATTTTTTAAATCATCATACTTCATAGGTACCCTTTTCTTTAAAGAGCCATACTTTTCTATTCCTGTCTTTGATTTTTTGGTCGTTCCCGTCTGTTCCCGTCCTCTATTGGTCGATTTCTATAACCTATCTATAATGTTGTTTTTGGATAAGTAACATAATTTATATGGAGTTTTCAAAATAAAAATTCAGTCAATAATTGCAAGTCAACGAACAGATCGTAATAAAATTTCTAGCGCATAGGAAAGTACAGGAGACAGTAGGTCACGGAACCCGAATCTGTCAAATTTCACCAATCGAACATTAACCTTCCACTATTGAGATAAGGTTGAAAATCTATTGCAGAAATTTGACAGATTGTTGTAACTTGATGTGTGTGTGTGTGTGTGCCTACCTATATTTTTCTTAAGTTCAATATCTTTTTCACAAAATTATCCTCATTCCTCTACGCGATATTCTCGTACCAATGACAGTCATATTATCAGTTTTTAAATAAAAAATAAAATAAAGAGGAAAAATGGCAATGTTGACGCATTCTACTGTGTCACATCTACGTCATATTAAATCAATGTTATGTCTTCGAGTCATCTTTTAGGAATGCCTAAAATATTCGTATAACCGTAAAACATGGCAACTTTGCCCGTAAATTAAGAACAAAAATGCTTTATTAATGATTTTTTGGAAAATATTAATAAATTGATTATTGTTTCGATGCCACACTATACCATATGATCATGTCTCGATACATGAAATTAAAAATAGTAAAAATAAAACATATTTATTAGTGAAAATCACAATTATAGGTATCGGGCAAAAAATCATATACATTTGATGACTTTGCCCAAATTACAGATCTCCGTTTCTATGAACTTTATCACTATTTTAAAAAAGGCTGAATGAAAATACTGAGCAATGGAATAATTTATTAAATTATATGGCAAATATTCTCCTTCCTTGACCCTTAAAAATAAGTGGGCAAAGTCAAAAAACCCTCTAGTACATTTTTCGAAAAAAATGGCGATTGTTCAAGGGTTGTCACCATTGACTTTTACTTAATTATTTAATATTTTTATAGGCACCTAGCTTTCCTCTTTATAATATTAGTATAGATTATAATGATAAATTAAAGAGAGAAATAAAATAACATATTTTTTTACATAATGTGCTTTATTCGTAATGGAGTCAAAACCTCAAAATAATTAAAAAGTAACAGAAAAATACCCATCTCGGTCTTTGTTTTTATACGATAAGAACAAATAACACTTTAATTTGTAATGAGTTTTACCGAAAAATTATATAATTAGTAGATACATTTTTATTGCTCATACAATAAAATCAACTTTGAGCGTAAATTAATTTAGATACACACCTTCATGGTCAAATATACTGCATCAAAGTTCAATTTAAGTCAGGACTAGTACCCACACATTTATTGTATAAGTATAATATATTATAAAAAATAAAATTTTAATAACTTCCATAGTATATTAAAATGTAGGTATTGAATCTTAAAATTGATGCAGTTTATTAGTCCGTGAGTATACCTATTCATAATTATTTGGATAGAAAAAGAAACTGTTTAGTAAAACAGTTGGTACAAATTCAACGTCCCATCTAAGTATCATTAATTACTGTTATAAAACACAATCAAGTCTAAGTCATTCGATTAAAGTATTTTTTTATATATTATTACAATATTGAGATCTAACATTATATTATATATGTTATCCAATTGAGATCAAGTTTAATTAAAACTAAAGAAACGAGTTTATAAAACAATTCTGACTTATTAGGTATAAATTAAAAAAAAAAACAATTAAATCTTGTATCAAAAAATACTTTGGTAAGTTAAGGAACAAAATAAAACAATCGTCACTCAATAATAGTATTAGGTAAAACGCGAATATTTTGACCATATAGGTACTGTCAAAAAAACATTAGTTGTGCAGGTCTCTCTAATACCGTTATAGGAATATTATAACGACATTTGGTAGTTTGAGAGTCATCATTATTGTAGTAGTGAGACCTGCGTAACTATCTGGCTAACAAAGTAACTCTTCTGCAGACAGTAGCAGTCAACCCAGTACAATTGTACTGAGTTGACTATGTATTTTTATATTGTATTGGTTATGAGCCACAACAATACTACAGTGGTTAATAATATTAACTACTGTAGTATTGTACATATTATGTACTATATAATTGTACTATAATACTGTTAGGAATCATTAAGGTAAAATATAAAGTAAACTTTTGCCGTGCTTCCGCAAGTATATTGTTTACTAATTAACAAATAATAATAATTATGAGCAAAAATACTTAATTATTTTCCAGCTAAATATCCGTTTATCAACTTTAAATACGTAAGCATATCTATTGTATGTTATAACCACTAAAATCTACTTGAAACACAACTTGACCCCTTCTTGTAATGGTGGGTTGCGGTAGAACGACAACAATGTCATCTGCGTGGTGTATTTCACAAATGTCTTCGACAGTTGGATAAGTGAAAGTAAAACTACTTACAGTATCTTTTACTTTCCTTAAAAATTTGACTGTAGGGGTACTATCTTTAATAAATAAGATGCGACCGACAAAATGCTTGAGGCTTTTTTTTGTAGCGAATTTAACGATGAGCCAATCACCTTCTTTCAAGTCAAGAGCATTGCCTGAGAAATATTCTATGTCACTGATCCCCATCGGAATGTGCGACTCCAAATTTTCTTTGTCTGCCTGATCTTGCAGACATGTATAATTGATGTACTCATTTAATGAATCATACTCCGAATCATCGGATTCCAATAAACTTAATTCGAGGTCAGTTTCAGGGCTTGATTCTCTAAAATATTTTTTATGTGACTTCTTGTGCACTGGTATTTTTGTTGATTTATTTTTCTTTTTAGTAAATTTACGCTTCTTTTCACCTCTTACTCTTTCTTTTACCTTTTTTTCTTTAGTTTTATATTTTTGCTCCCTGTTTGTTTGGTTTATATCAGTTTGTGAACTTGTGTCGTAGTTTATTTTATCAATTCTATCCTTTGTAGATATTTTCATCGACAGTGCTGATTGTCCAATAACTTTGACCCCAGAATCATGTATTTTGTAAGGTATTTTAATTTCTCTTTGGTTACAGTTAAGTTTTACATTGGACGTTATTATAATATTAGACTGTTTTGTCAATAATTTTGTATTGTCATCTTTTATTCTAAACGGCATATTTTGAATGTCGCCTTTAATTTTATTATTGAAAATATGCACATAATTTGGTGATGCATTGTCATCTATTATTCTAAAAGGCATATTTTGAATGTCGCCTTTAATTTTGTTATTAAAAATATGCACATAATTTAGGGATGTATTGTCATCTATTACTTTAAACGGCATATTCTGAATGTCACCTTTAATTTTGTTACTGAAAACATGCACGGAAGTCATAATATGATTATTGATTACAGCGAGACACATTTTACTAAGACAATCTGGTTGTTGACTTGTAGGTACAGACTGCAAGTTGAGCGAGTCGTTAAACGGAAAAAATATATTTTCATATTCTGGTTCTTGCATACTTTCAATATCTTCAGGTGTGTTTCTAACAAAATCTCCTGTTCTATCATCAAGTCTATATGCTTCATCTCTTTCATTTATATTATCAAATTTTCTAAAAACTTTCATGTTTTCTGTAGTTTTCTCTTGTTCTAATATATTGTTCTCACCGTCTTGCGACATAGTTTCTGTAGCACTCAATTGAAGTTCTTGATTTTCAAGTAGCAAAATTCTTTTAGGTTTCTTATTTTTAACATTTTTTCCGATAGTATTTGTAGGTATTGATATATCTGCAGCGCAAACGGACATTCCAGGTTCTGTATTTAATTTTTTACTCCTTTTTATCACCATCGGTTTAGGCGACCTTGTTTTTTGTAAGTAATCTAATAAAACTGAATCAATTTCATATACATCTTGGTCGAAATACTCAGGGATTCGTTTCAACACGTTTCGAGCATTTACAGGACATATTCCTGTGGCTCTAAAACCACTTTTTATATTGTCAATTCCTCTGAGATTAATATTATTTAGCAATTCCGCCAAAAGTTTAGGAAAATGTTTTTTGTTTAAGGATGACTGACCAGGATTCGAGATTTTGTAATTTAATAGGATTTTCCGCCATTCTCTCTTTAGGGGCCCAAAAAATGCGACATCTAGAGGCTGCGTAAGATGTGTGGAGTTAGGTGGAAGGAAAATAAACTTTATTTCATATTTTTGGCATAACTCTACTACTTCTATGTTGAGGTGACTAGACAAGTTGTCACCTATTAAAACTTTTGACCCTGGTAGATTCTTAGCCCATGGGAGTATAATCGTTTTAAAATAGTCCTCAAAACAGGCAGAATCAAACCAACCTGTCTTCGTGCAGTTAAAGCGTGTACCCGGTGGACCTCCATCAACCCATTCCGAATACAAATTAATAGATTTATAAACAACATATGTCGGAAGGCAATCACCCGTAGCAGACACTGTGAACATAACTGATATAGAACTTTTGGAACTGTTTAATATTCTTTCTGGGTATTTTGTGCCTCTTCTAAATATGCATTTGGCATTACCCGGATTGTCGGATAGATTGGTCTCATCATAATTGAGTATATGACTAGGTGGAATGTCTCTAATCGTTTCTTGTAAATTATCAAAGTAATTTTGCAATTCTTGGAGACCTTTCTCGGCCCGGACCTGTTTTATGTTCTGGGTAGTCCGTACAGACAATTTTGATGAATGTCTATTTAAAAATTGGTTAACCCACGTATTTCCAGGCATTTTGCCATTAAAAATGTCAAGGCGCGAATTTTTTTGTAAATAATTATAAACAAGCATTTTCAAGTCCAACTTGGTCATTGGACAACCATATTCCCCGACAGCTACCAACACTTTCACCAATTTATCTTCTTCCGTCTCTGTCAATTTAATTTGCCCTCCTATTTTTTTCATGTGAATATTTCTTACTTTATTTAATATTGACCTCCGTGGAATTCCAAATTGCTGTTCAGCTTGCCTACTTGAAAGTGATTTTTGTTTAACAAGTTGTACTGCTATGTCTAGCATTTCAGCGGAATAGTCTTTATATTTTCTTGAGCCAAGTTTCCTTCTATCTCTATTTTTTTTTATGTTACTCATACTGAAAAAAGAAATACAAATCTATATAACAGCAATTTATGAAATCACGAAAGTCACATAATAGGGGTATTAAAAAACCGGCTAAGTGCGAGTTGGACTCGCGCATGAAGGGTTCCGTATCATTATATACCTATACCTACAACTAGCCAAGATACAAAAAAAAATCGGACAATTTTTTGTTTTTCATACAAATGTATGAATAGCAAAGTTATCATTTGCGGTTTCACACGTTTATTGTGAATTTTAGTATTTGTTGTTATAGCGGCAACGGAAATACATCATTTGTTTAATTTTCAGCTTTCTAGCTATTATGGTTAGTGAGATACAGCGTGGAGACAGACAGACAACGAAGTCTTAGTAATAGGGTCCCGTTTTACCCTTTGGGTACGAAACCCTAAAAACGAATGTTATGTTTAAAAACTGAGTTGTTAAAGCTAGGTTTTAAATAGTATTACACAAGTTCGTTAATATCTATTTTTTTTTCAGTTTCGTATACTCTTTACTCGCATTTATTTATGACAGTTCGAAAATTAACAGGTTTATAATTAAAACTTTAAAAATAATACAGTCGTGGTTTGGAAGATGTTAGGAAATAACTTTTAATGTTTACAAACATTATTAACTGATCATCCAATCCGAACCATCCTTTTGGTACTTGGTTAAAAAAATGTACCTCAGGTGACAACCCTAGTGAAAAAGAAACGTTGGGCAATGTTGTCAACGACATTTAGAAAATATGCTTCTGACTTTGCCCAGCGTTTTATTTTATGATTTTACGACGCATTTAGCGAAGAAAGCTATTCTATATTATTCATTTCCAATGTAAAAATGGATGTATAAAAATTACTCACCTGCGATAACTCCAAGTAGCACTTCTCGTAAAAGTTTCTGTAACGGTTTTTGCCCGCCAAAAAACACTCCAACTTCAATAACATCTGACAGACAACTGAAGGAACATCAGTGACTGTCCGTTACACAGTGTTGCCAGAAATATGATGAATTTTTTACCATAGACTAAATTTTCTTACTAACTATAGACAAATTTGCTGTGTATTAAGTTTTTAAAAAAATACTCATCTGGGCAAAGTTAAATGTCGAGGGCAAAGTTGCCATGTTTTACGGAACGTAATTTGGATAAACACTGATTAGGAAGGCAAGTTATGATGATTATTTATAATGAAAACGTTTTTGTTTGATATCCTGATACTGAATAGGTACTTACCTTTTTTTTTAATCGGATTAACTGACAAATGGTCTATGTCTAGTTTACTTTTTACGAGAATTCATTAAAATTATGATCAGCTAAATTAAAGTGTTGTATATATTTTCATCGCAATAATATTCAGATGCTCACAGTTTTTTTTTAAATAGCAAGAACAATAATGGAACCCCCATTCGGTCAAAAAGATGATGATGCCAAATAAAATTATAGATCCCTCTATAATTTTATTTGGCCATTTATTTTAGATTGGGCCTTGATTGATAAAGGGTGTATGTATGTTGAAATCATAATCAGCAATCGTAAATAATCTACTCGCATATATTTTCACACAAAAGAGGTCTATTTTATGAAAATACACATCACAAATAAATGAGCTAAAATTATAATCAAAACCGTAAAGTGTTGTAACTATTCTCAAATGACATCATACCTGCCAGCTAGATACAAAAATGTTCGAAAAATAAATAAAACAAACATTAGAACGATTTAAAATTCAGCCACGGCAGTCGAGGACCGTGAAATTGTAATAAAAATACGATTTGAATTTAGAAAAACGCGCCTTTGTTGAATACAAAGGATAAAAAGTATGATTATTGTTTATGGTAGGTATATCTAATAGAATAATCTGTGCACCATGAAATCTTTTTGTTTTCATTTCATGGTGAAGTTAAAAATAATGTTGTCTATGTAATTCGCTACGGAGAACATATCGTATTGTCGACAGCAAGTCAGTGTACCTGTCAAATTTTACCAACCGAACATTAACCTTCCACTATTGTGATAAGGTTGAAAATCTATCGCAGAAATTTGACAGATTTGTGTCAAATTTCTTTACATCATAGGAAAGAAAGACATTGAATATTATGGCCTAGAGTTATTACATAATTTTTATTTATCTTACTAACTAAAGAATAAAAAGATTATTTATTTATACAATATAGCCAATTGGGAAAACCGCCAAAAAACATATCGATGCCACTTGACCGATTGAATCGTAATGCAACACATTATACGTTATTGTTGGTTGCGAAAAATTAGGACACGAAAAAGACGTAACGATTGAATAATGGCTGCTATATCAATAAAGTATCTATCGGAATGGGTTCAATTAAACTGAATTGGGTTATGGTTTTTATTAAACTGTGTTGATTAAATGGGGAATTCAATAATTTATCTATCTCTGGATTTGCCTACCAAAGATAGGATTTTGACACTATTATTATCTCTAGTACACAAATTACTATCTCTAGTAGGTAAGCAAACAACAGATAGATAGGATAGAATTATTATAATATGTTGGATATTCTTTTGTTTGCAATTCCACTTCAGAGATCGTTAGGTGGATTTGAGGAACCTTTGACACTAGGGCTTGTTCGATGATTAAACCTGCAGCTCACTCGATAAAAAGCTATATTTTCTGAGCCATATAAATTATAACTTTTTTCCCTCACACAGAGAAGGATTGAGCGTTAATCACCACGCTTGCTCAATGCGGGTTGGTTATTTCAACCTTCATAGCCCAGGTTACCTCGAGATGTTTAAAAGTGAATAAAAAACATCAAACTGAAAAATTGAGACTATAGACCTGAAAACCTAATCTTACCTACACTCTGTAGTAAATAGACTGTCTTGAACAAAATCAAAGAAGGTATATACTTTACATTATATTAGAACTTATACCCTAGCGTGTCTTACGTAAATAGATTGGACTATTCTTAGGTTGAGTTTAGATATAAATAAGCATGTGGAAATAGCACAAACAATTTAGCATCGACAAAACATTTTATCAGGGCAACCTTCAAAATTATAGCGCCATTATTGTGAAACAGAAAAAATAGTAAAACATTTTTTTACAGAATATCCTTGAGTTTATTTAACTAATAAGCTACTAAATGTTAGGGTTTAATAATTTATATTCTATTTTTGGTTATGGCCATCTATCATCGATGATGAATC
>NWSH02000556.1:18855-29015 GCA_002382865.2 Heliothis virescens
CCAGGTAAACTAATACTAGTAATTTGCGAAAAAAATGGATTTAAACTAAATCATATAGGTACTTAATATTCTATGAATGTTTCAGGCGTTAACCTCTTGCAGCTATTAATATCGACGAAAAATCACGTTGTTATAGTTGAGTTCCCCAAAAGTATTTGTTGTTATAGCTCAATAGCAATAGCAATACAAAACTGTCTTCCTTAATATTCTATAAGATATAGGCTGCTACTGACGGACAGACAGACAGCAGCTGTAGACTATGAACCGTAATACCAGTCTACCTAATTATTCTAACAAGAACTTCGACAGAACACAGCAAACGATATTTTTTGGATATTTTCCCACGGGTATGTTGTTCAGTTTCATGGGCTAAACACACCCTTACCCACTCTATACCCCCTCCCGTTATGCCTCATATAGTAGATATCTATCTACACCTATTATTTTCTATTGTACAGTAATTATTCATTAACTGCAAATGTAACCTTGTAATCCTATACATTTATATAGGATTACAAAGTTATTCATGCAGTTAGCGTATTTAGAAAACTGGACCGAAATTGCAAAATGTTTAAGTTTTCCCATAATAAGGACACTAAACTCTGTATGTATTCTAAATTTGAAGCTTCTGTGTCTGCTAGAAGTGCCTTGGACTTTTGATGATCGGTGAGTCAGTGAGTGACAAAATTCGGAAACTTTAACAAGTTGTCATTCTTAAACTACTGGTTCAAATTGTCTGAAATTATAAATACACCGTATTTATACAATGCCTAATTAGTTACAAAAAAATTCAGGCTTCTTGTTTTATCCACAACGAAATTATAGTGGGTCGAAAATAGCCTGAATTGCTTCGAGAAAAGGATGGTACGGCCGTGCCGCTTTTTCTGCTTGACTTGGCGGGGGCACTGCCGTGCCCCCTGATCAGTTTGCACTTTAAAATGTGCCTTTCAGTCCCATGTGGCCAACTTTCGACAGCAGTTTTGAGACAGAAACAGCGTTGAAAGCTTCAGTCATATTGTCTGCAGAGAGATACCGGGCCCGGCAGCTTTTAAACTAATTAAATATAAAAATAATTTGCTGTTAATCACAATTAATCATCACAATGTATAAATAAGTTACGCGGCAACTACAACCAGTACCTGTCAGAATCGCTTGTAATATAGGATCCCTTAAAGAACGACCTTCACCGAGATGTTTATTTAATCAAACTTATTTTGTATTTAACTAGCCGTTTTCCCGCGGTTTCACTCGCGTCCCGTGGGAAATATTAATAAAATATAGCCTATAGCACTCACGAATAATGTAGCTTTCTAACAGTGAAACAATTTTTAAAATTGTTTCATTACTTCCAGAGATTACCCCCTACAAACAAACTTACTTTACAAACAATTACCTCTTTATAATCGCAGAATTTCCGTCGCAGAAAATCGTTACAAACAAAAAAGACAACTCATTTTGCGTTGCCGTGTGAAACAAATAGGACTTTTGTATGAAACCAAATGACTGAAATTCTGCTACTCACAACTCACGAAATTACACTCGTTTGGCTTCAGCCTTAGGTTAATTTATTTGTTAAACTAAAAACCAGAACTTGCAAGCACAGGTTATTTAATAACGTTATGCTTTGCTTAGCATCTAAAAAAATGGGTCGGTTCATATAATCGCCTAATCATTATTCATACACACATATTATATATACGAATAATCTATATAGTAAATGAAATTATTTGGTTTATTTGAAATAATGCGTAATGTTCCTTTCAGGTTATATTAGGTGGTGGCAGGCGCGCCTTTTTGCCAAACACAGTTCAGGACGATGAAGGCTCTTACGGTAGGAGAATAGACAACCGCGACCTTATCAAAGAGTGGGAGGATGATAAAGTATCTCGTAATGTCAGCCACCAATATGTTTGGAATCGTGAGCAACTGATGAGCCTAAATGATGACCTGCCAGAGTACATGTTGGGTCTGTTTGGGAGTAGTCATATGAAATATCACATGAAATCGAACCCCCAATCTGATCCGACTCTCGCTGAACTAACAGAGGTGGCGATTCGGTCATTGCGGCGCAATGAAAAGGGATTCTTCCTGTTCGTGGAGGGCGGACGCATCGACCACGCGCACCACGACAACCTGGTGGAGCTCGCGCTCGACGAGACGCTGGAGATGGACAAGGCCGTGGCGACCGCCACGCAGCTGCTGTCGGAGGACGACTCGCTCATTGTGGTCACCGCCGACCACGCGCACGTCATGACTATCAATGGCTACTCCGGCCGCGGTAACGACATTCTCGGGCCGTCCAGGGATTTAGGACGCGACAGTATGCCTTACATGACTCTGTCATATACCAATGGACCTGGATTTCGTCCTCACGTTAACGGCATTCGACCAGATGTTACCGCTGAGCCAAACTTCCGTAAGTAATTGTTGTCGAAAGTACTTGTGATAATAATGTAACGTTCCCGCACACTACAGAATAAACAGTCGGCCGACAGTTAGTACGCAAAATTTATTTTTATAGGAAAATCGTGAATCCAATTAATGATTTTAGTTGGTCATATACCGGCAAAATCATAAAAATTACCTTCGGGTAGATCTTTAGCATCTTTGTTTTCGTAAAAAATATAAAGCACAACTTAGGTGCCATTTACCGGTTACGCGAGAGTCATGCTGTCCACGGTCTTATAAGGGGGCCCCGGTATGGGCACGTTCTCCGCGGCTACGAATCACACACTACCTACGTGAATGTGCTCCAAAGGGCCATCAGGTTTACCCGGGGCACCACGCGATCTCCCGGCCACCGTAGGCGTGGGTCTGTGGGCGGTGAGTTTCGGGTGGCTCATCGTCCTTCCGTCTTTTAGGAGACGACAAGCCTGTGTCGGCGTCGCACGTTGTTTCACGCGCTCCTCAAATAGAGTCAGAAAAGCCCACCAGAGCCTGTTGGGGCTGCGGGATTATTCGCAAGAGTTACCGCAGCCCAGGTACACAAAGGACTCAAGAAGGAACACGGTGGGTTTTAGTCAGTATAATTCTGACACTCCCTCACGCTGCAACCACAGCAGGGTCATTTGTTGACTTCCTATCGAAAAAAAACGGCTCCATTTACCGGTGGCATGAAAAGTTAAAGTTAGGCATTATTGTAAAATATATTTTATATTGTACATTTAAATGCGATAACACTACGACAGTAAATGAAAACAAGAACAAATACGAGTTCATACAAATAATTCTAACCTTTAAAAAAACCTAAGATCAAAAACAAAAAGTGAAAATTTCAGAAAGGAGATATCTAATTCTGGGCCTGAAAATCATTTTGCCTGTACAAGAATGAGATATGTACCAAAATAATCGTCTATTTTCCGTTATTTATATAATTTGAATCTTAATCTTATTAGCAATGGCCAAGTACATAAAATAATTCGATTTCTTTACATAAAAATTCTTACTAAATGTTAATGTCAAGTTGTCAACATGACAGATGTAATGTCAGTTATGGTGTTCCTTATATTAATGAATACGTCCTCTTTTATTATTCATAACAATCTTAAAAAAGAAGATGGTCGTCGAACCATTCGTAATAATGTGTTTTACTTTAATATTTTATTGCAATTTCAGATTATATCAAATCCACTATTAAATAGAACATTAACAAATGCATGCTGGCTAGGCCTTCAATAAACACAGTTTTTAGTTGAGGTTTTCAGTAAGATCAACCACGTAAATCTGAATTCTAAAGTCAGGGTCTCTTGTTCGGGTCCCGCCAGACAATACTCTACATAGGAAAATACTCGTATATTAAAAAAATAAAAAAAAATCCTTTCTTTAATCTTTTTTTAACGCTAACCTACTGTATATTTTTTGCATTTTTTTTTTAGGTAGGGTATCTCGCGGTTCAGCCGAGAGGCTGAATTTTTTGCATAATTTACAAAATGTATTTATACTATTCCTTGTAACGAAACCATAGCTCGCTTTTAAATGCGGCAACGCCATCTAGTTATACAAAAGACAACATATACCGGGAACATTGAAAGCAAACATAACCTAAAATATAACATTGTCTGATTTTAACAATTTGGCCATTGCTGGGAGACGTGATATTCAGGCTCTTGAAACCTTCGTAAATACTCTAACTTATGGCCAAATTCCAGCCTTGTACATTCCAGGCCCAAATTTGTATGGATTTTAAGTTTCTCCTTTNTGAATTCTGAAGTCAGGGTCTCTTGTTCGGGTCCCGCCAGACAATACTCTACATAGGAAAATACTCGTATATTAAAAAAATAAAAAAAAATCCTTTCTTTAATCTTTTTTTAACGCTAACCTACTGTATATTTTTTGCATTTTTTTTTTAGGTAGGGTATCTCGCGGTTCAGCCGAGAGGCTGAATTTTTTGCATAATTTACAAAATGTATTTATACTATTCCTTGTAACGAAACCATAGCTCGCTTTTAAATGCGGCAACGCCATCTAGTTATACAAAAAAAGACAACACATACCGGGAACATTGAAAGCAAACATAACCTAAAATATAACATTGTCTGATTTTAACAATTTGGCCATTGCTGGGAGATGTGATATTCAGGCTCCTGAAACCTTCGTAAATACTCTAACTTATGGCCAAATTCCAGCCTTGTACATTCCAGGCCCAAATTTGTATGGATTTTAAGTTTCTCCTTTATGACTACCGATTGACAATGTGTAGAAGTATGCTTAGTTTAATTTACTGTCGTATTGTCATTAACATGGAATCAAGAATTGCAATTTGATAATTAAGATTTATGTGACGATAATTGATTTGACAGGCACTTTGGACTGGGAGTCGCACGTGGACGTGCCCTTGGGAGACGAGACGCACGGCGGCGACGACGTGGCCGTGTTCGCGCGCGGGCCGCACCACTCCATGTTCACGGGGCTGTACGAGCAGAGCCAGCTGCCGCACCTCATGGCCTACGCCGCCTGCATCGGCCCCGGCCGACACGCCTGCGTCAGCGCCGCGCACTTGCCCAGCGCGCACTTCCTTATTGCTCTGCTTGCTCTATTCACATCAATTTTACTGAGATAATATTAAACTTGTCATTTGTGTGATATATCCATTAGTCATTTACGATACAAACAGATCTGTGCTATGTTTGTGGAATAAAACTAGCATTTATATAAGAAACCTGATTGCTTTTCAAGCCTTTTTGATTACTGCAAGAAAGAACAAATGGCGATAGTAGTAGTTGAGTGCGTACGGCGAGAGTATACGTCACTTACTTGCTTGTCGCATTGATATAGCCAATGATCGAGTGACAAGGAAAACCCGTGTTGCGAGTGGATATACATCTAGGTAGGACGGTACGGCACCGGGCGGTACTGGCAATATTCGAAACTTTCACAATGTAGTCCGGAGTCTGGAATCGATGGTGATCCATCTGTGTACCTAGGAGGGCACGTACAGCCGGCTTCTCCAAATGAATATTACTCAATAACTCGTTGTTACAATTCCACGTCAGAGGCCGTCAGGTGGATTTTCGAAAATTCCGATATTAGAGCTTGTTAGGTTAGAGATTTGAGAAGATTAAGTACGTGCAGCTCGATAAGAACACTGTACTGCTAAAAGGAGATGACACGGCGCCGTGCCGCTGAGCGGTGCCCGTACGATGCTGTTTTACACAAGTTTGTTGAGATTGCCGCGGAGCTAGAACGTCTGAAGAATCATACACGTACATGTGTCTATTACATATTCAACAAACAACAGATGACATTTCTTTAATAAATCCACGTAAAAGGCAAATTATGTAAAATATTAGCAGTAACACAAAGGTTTCTTAACATTGTTAGTGATAGTCACAGACGATGCTAAAACACTCGACAGCTAGTTTGTATTTATTTAATGTATGTTTATTTAGCCAAAGTTCTTATTTTATAATATTTAGTTTTTTTTTACTCACTACCGAACATTGAATACTAAGCACTCATTAAGATAAAAGTAAACTATTAGTGTTATTATCTTCAGAATCATAATAATTGCCTATACTTTTGCCTGAGTATTCCTATTACGTATGTTACATTATGATGTTATCAGGGATGTATATTTAATTTTAAGTAGTGATAATACTTTTCAAATTGTTAAATAAGAATAAATTGTTCTTCTATAATTAGAATTTTCATTAACTTCACAAAAGCCATTTTATGTAAGTATAACCCTTTGGTAAGTAAGCTGAGAAGTGGAAGCCTGTCAGCAATAGTGTTGCTGATGATGATAAGGTCGATAATACTATGCTACCCATCGCGTGATCTTTCCTAACAACACCATCATACAACAACAACATCGTACAGTTTTTAAGTAGCGCAAAAATTGTACTTACTAAGCATTCATGTAGCTATAATATTAAATTAGTTAATAGAAATATTTCACTAATTTTGCAGTTTGTTGTATGTCTCGTAAAATTCGTTTTATTTTTTAACAGACAAACAAAAAGGAAGAGGTTCTCAATTACGATGTTTGTATTTTTTTGTTCGTTCGCGCATATTTCCGTCGTAATGGTTCAATTGCCACCAGGTCCAGAATCTGATGATGGAATGAGAAATTGAGGGCAACTTTCGAAACTTGTAGGCACGAATAGGGTAAAATTCAGATGTATTTGATTACATTGTATAATAGTGAAGGTTTAAAGCAACCTGATGATGGAGACGAGAGAGAGTCGAGGGAACTCCGCAACAGAACCTTCCATTAATCGATAGTGACAGTTATTGCTAGTCACTGAAAATCTAAAAAAAAAGAAAATATCTAGCTACATCCACTGGACACCGAATTCTAGATCGATGCACCTCAAAGGGTTTTTTTTTTGCTTTTTAGAATTTTTGAGGTCGGTTTTGTAGGTAAAACGGGACCCTATTACCACAGTTTAAATATAGAACAGTTGGGAAGCTACCAACTAAAGTTCGTAACCGTCACACTCACACATGCACGCGCATTGACGAGCATTTATGTACCTTTACCAGTGCTGTCAGTACTAAATGTCGCGGTGCTGACGCGTCTATGCGCGTGCGTGTGTGAGTGTGACGTTACGAACGTTAGTAGGTAGCTTCACAACTGTTCTATATTTAAACTGTGCTATTACTAAGCCTTCGTTGTCTGTCTGTCTCCAGGCTGTATCTCATGAACCGTAATAGCTAGAAAGCAGAAATTTTCACAAGTGATGTATTCCCGTTGCCGCCATAACAACAAACACTGAAAATTAAAAAAAATAAGATTAATTAATGATTAATTAATACACAAAAACAAAGTTATTTTTTGCTGCCCACAAATGTTTGTATTTTGGCTAGTTGTAGGTAACTAATAGATACGTTCATCTTTCATAGACAATGGTACGGAACCCTTCGTGCGCGAGTCCAAATCGCACTTGGCCGGTTCTTTGTTTTTAATTTTGTGAAACGTCATCTATGTAAGTATACTATTTAATAATATTAAGCTGAAGAGTTTGCTTCTTTGTACGCGCTAATGTCAGTAACTACTGGTCCGATTTGAGAAATTCTTTCAGGGTTGGATAGCCCATTTATCGATGGAGGCTATATTGTACTTTATATCCGAGTGCGCGGAGACTTCCCGGGACGCGGGTGAAACTAGTAAACTTTCAATACTTATAAAACTAGCTCAAACAGGTGTAGGAGTGTAGTAGTGTGGAGTAGTTGGTACACCCGCTGAGTGAGAAGTTCGCTCGTCTCTCCGTCGTCACCATCAACATGTCATACGACTTATGCCTTATGTTTACTCAAGGTGTGTCTATTTTATCTCAATTTGATGATAATGGGACTATATAGGATACTTTCGTATCTTATCCTTTCAACTTATAAAATATGTTTTAATACTATATGTTTAAATTGGTTCATAAATGACGAAATTACTAAATAGCATCCGAATTGAGAACCTCCTCCTCTTTGAGAAGTCGATATTTTGGAATTGAAAAATAGAAACACCCATAAAAAACATTTTCATGTTAAATGTTATCTGGACCATCATCATCTGCCTAGCCTTTTCCCAACTATGTTGGGGTCGGCTTCCAGTCTAACCGGATGCAGCTGAGAACCAGTGTTTTACATGGAGCGACTTCGCCTGTTCTTGACTCTCCAACATACCCATTGTTGACACGGGAAACCGCGAGTACCTTTTAGATGACTGGTTTTGTGTGCAGTATCTTTCTTGGCTTCGTTGACTACCCCGTAACGACTGCCAAAGATGTTCAAATGACAGCCGGGACCCGACCAGTTTATTGTGCCTCCGAAACACGGAAGAACTCGTTAATGAACATAAGGTCACCCATTTCCATGAACCGGACGCGCCAAGCGTTTGCTTAACCTTTAATGATCGTCGATCCGCGGCGCCTTTGACATAAGCCACGAGAATTATCGTGGACCAAATGTAGAAACGTCTCATGTGAAGGCAACATCTTAGCCTCAACGTTTTTACAGTTAAGGTCAAACGGCAAAATTACTAAAGCTGATGCGCCGGCAAGCAAAGAAGACTTTCAAACTACGCCTTACGCCTGATCCTTTGTTTACTTCAAAGCAAAACAATACATGACAAAATCATGCATAACAATCTATACATATACAAATCAAAATTTCTTGACTCACTGTCACTGACTCATCAACGCCTAGCGTCTAAACGCCGCATTACGGCAAACCTGTAAAGCTGAGTTTTTGCGTAGAGGTTCAGTCTTAAGACTCTCAACAAGATAAGGAAATGTTTCCCCGAAAATTCCCCACGGGAACTGAAAAAACGGGAGTATTTTAAGTTTTACGGCGAGCGAAGCCGCTGGCAGAAAGCTAGTAAATCGTAAAATTTTTGACAGTTAAAAATATACGATATACTAGTCTAAAAGAACTGGTTCTAAATTGACTGTCTTCATAAGATCTCCACGTGCGTGGTCACGAGATATTCCATGGTATTTCTTTATCTATTAAATAGCTTCTGCCCGCAACTTCGTACGCGGATCCTGATTTTTTTTATAATCAATATTTTCTCAATCGTTAAGAAACCTTCTTTCGATCTGTTACAAACATTTTAAGACGTGCAAAATAAGCCCGATCGGTCCAGCGTTCTTGAGTTATTGCACTTACCAACACATTTAGCATTCCATTTTTATATTATAGATTGAATGTGAAAATAAAAAATATGTGTTTTATTTAAAGTAATTGTTCAGTCCAGAAACGAATAATGTGGCCATGCTTTAAAATCAGATCTATTTATTTATAAATTTTCAGGCCGTCTTAAAGCAATCACAAGGAAGCTTATTACAATAATGGCCAACGTGTGTGGTGAGTGGTGAGTACGCGGCGTGACGCAGGCGTGTCGCCGGGGCCGATGCAGGCGCCGTAGGCCAATGAGGTGGCGGCAAGCTGGCTCTGCTCGTACAAGCCCGTGAAACATGGGGATGTGGTTGCGGCCCGCGGCGCGAACCACGGGCCCACGTCCGTCGCCGCCGTGAGTCTCGCCTCCAGCGGCACGTCCACGTGCGACTTCCAGTCCAGAGAGCCTGCGGAAACAGTTTAATAAAATCTGAATAAAGGTTGGCGTCCTGCGCAGGCGAATCAACGCTAAAGCGGTTTGCAAAGCGATTCAAAAGGCGGTGGCGGTGCGATAGGCCGCAAAGCAAGGTCGCAGTCACGAATTCACGTAAATCGCCTGACAGTTGAAGTTAAGTTTTTTAACATTGGTAATGTAAATGATCTAAAAAAAAATGCTGAAATGCAGATGTCGCGGAAACTTTCACGTCCTGAGAAGAAGTAGGAGAAAGTACGTTTTAGTAAACAGTTTATAATAATAGTCCAGATTAATGCAAAAGTTAAACTCACGCGTAGTTTGGTTCAGCAGTAACATCTTGTCGAATAGCCATCCCACCGTTGGGACGGAATCCAGGTCACTCTCCCACTCACGATAACGTCATGTAGGGTACTCCGTCGCGTCCCACATCCTGGAGGGCCCGAGGATATCGTTACCGCGGCCGAGTACCATTGATAGTTCATGACATGCGCGTGGTCCGCAGTGACCACGAATGAGCGAGTCGTCCTTCCGACAGCAGCTGCGTGGCGGTCGACACGGCCTTGTTCCATCTCCAGCGTCTCAATCGGCGCGAGCTCCACCAGGTTTGTCGTGTGCCGCGTGAATCGATGCGTCC
>NWSH02000556.1:35414-45780 GCA_002382865.2 Heliothis virescens
CTGCGAGACTTGGGTTTTTTACAGGATGTTTTTAATGGCATCTCACTTCTTTTTGTAGACTTATCTTTACTTAATACAAGAGACATGTAAAGGGTATGTTCAGCCCAGGAAACTGAACAACTTTTCTCTTCGAACATAAGTAGAATTTGTAATGTAAGGAAAGACGTTTTTTTTTCATAATTCAATGTATTTTCCCACGGGTATGTTGTTCAGTTTCATGGGCTAAACACACCCTTACCCACTCTATACCCCCTCCCGTTATGCCTCATATAGTAGGTATCTATCTACACCTATTATTTTCTATTGTACAGTAATAATTCATTAACTGCAAATGTAACCTTGTAATCCTATACATTTATATAGGATTACAAAGTTATTCATGCAGTTAGTGTATTTAGAAAACTGGACCGAAATTACAAAATTTTTGAATTTTCCCATAATAAGGACACTGAACTCTATATATATTCAAAATTTGAAGCCTTTATGTCTGCTAGAAGTGCCTTATACTTTTGATGATCGGTGAGTCAGTCAGTGAGTGACAAAATTCAGAAACTTTACCAAGTTGTCATTCTTAAACTACTGGTTCAAATTGTCTGAAATTTTAAATACACCGTATTTATACAATGCCTGATTAGTTGCTGAAAATTCAGGCTTCTAGTTTTATCCACAACGAAATTATAGGGAGTCGAAAATGGCCTGAATTGCTTCGAGAAAAGTATGGTACGGCCGTGCCGCTTTTTTCTGCTTGACTTGGCGGGGGCACTGCCGTGCCCCCTGATAGATGTATTAACTATCAAGTTCGCGCTTTAGGTGACGGAAACATTTGTTGCGCTCCTTTATTTATGCAATATGTAAGTTTAAAACTGTGTGTCAAGTGCTGACTTTGATCTCAAACTTGTTTGTCAACAACGTTGATTAAAAAGTAGATAGGAGCCTACCGCATCATCAGTTGTTATCAGTCCACGAGATGTGCGATAGGCAGGAGAGGCTGCGCGCGGCTCATTGCCGCAGCAGAGATGGCGCGGCACACGCGAGCCTGCGCGCTGCTGCTCGCGCTGATACTCGTGCCGCCGTCACATGGTACTGCACGCCGGTCCCTAATGTGCTGTCTAAGGTCACCCATTACACATATATTAAAAATTTTTGAATTTTCCCATAATAAGGACACTAAACTCTATATAATATTCTAAATTTGAAGCTTCTATGTCTGCTAGAAGTGCCTTATACTTTTGATGATCGGTGAGTCAGTCAGTGAGTGACAAAATTCAGAAACTTTACCAAGTTGTCATTCTTAAACTACTGGTTCAAATTGTCTGAAATTTTAAATACACCGTATTTATATAATGCCTGATTAGTTGCTGAAAATTCAGGCTTCTAGTTTTATCCACAACGAAATTATAGGGAGTCGAAAATGGCCTGAATTGCTTCGAGAAAAGTATGGTACGGCCGTGCCGCTTTTTTCTGCTTGACTTGGCGGGGGCACTGCCGTGCCCCCTGATAGATGTATTAACTATCAAGTTCGCGCTTTAGGTGACGGAAACATTTGTTGCGCTCCTTTATTTATGCAATATGTAAGTTTAAAACTGTGTGTCAAGTGCTGACTTTGATCTCAAACTTGTTTGTCAACAACGTTGATTAAAAAGTAGATAGGAGCCTACCGCATCATCAGTTGTTATCAGTCCACGAGATGTGCGATAGGCAGGAGAGGCTGCGCGCGGCTCATTGCCGCAGCAGAGATGGCGCGGCACACGCGAGCCTGCGCGCTGCTGCTCGCGCTGATACTCGTGCCGCCGTCACATGGTACTGCACGCCGGTCCCTAATGTGCTGTCTAAGGTCACCCATTACACATATATTAAAAAATGTTACGTTATTTTTTCACCAGAACGAGACGCATACCATAAATCGTTACGTGGCTCGGTGGCCAGCAATAGGCATCATGTTACTGAGGTGGAGCTTGAGCCACAGTACTGGATGTCGGAGGCGCAGGCAGCCATCGACGCTCGCCTGGCGCAAGTGGAGAGCGTGAAGAAAGCGCGTAACGTCATCATGTTCCTGGGCGACGGCATGTCCGTGCCCACGCTGGCCGCCGCGCGCACGCTGCTCGGTCAGCGCCAAGGGAACACAGGAGAGGAGACACAGCTAGCTTTCGAAAAGTTCCCTACTGTGGGACTTGCAAAGGTATATAATATTGAACACTCACTTCTTTACCCTACTTGTTTTCCATTATGTGGTGTAATGAGTTGGTAAACTATTATACATTGAAACAATATGGACCCTTAGGGTCATGGCACATTGTACCGGTACGGTCACGGCACAGCAAATAACCTGTCATTTAAATTTGAATATTAAATTGTATGACGTATGATATATATAACAACGTGAGTTGTTAGATAGGACTGACAGCCCGCCGTTGGCTTTTCTGTATTGACGTTATGAAATATATCATACGTCATACGATTTAATGTTCAAATTTAAATGACACGTTATTTGCCGGGTTGGAGCTGTGCCGGTACAATTTGCCATGACCCTTAAGGCACACCAAGAATTACATATGATTTTTTTTGACGTTTTTCTAAGCATTTGACGTCAAATGCAATATGATGATGATAAGCTGTATAACATCGCTGGCAGACGTACTGCGTGGACGCGCAGGTGGCGGACTCGGCGTGCTCAGCGACGGCGTACCTGTGCGGCGTTAAAGCGAACTACGGCACCATCGGCGTGAGCGGGCACGTGCCGCGCGCGGACTGCTCGCGCGCCGCCGACCCGCAGCACCACCTGTCCTCCATTGCTGCCT
The DNA here is from genome assembly GCA_002382865.2 of Heliothis virescens. Taxonomy (NCBI): domain Eukaryota; kingdom Metazoa; phylum Arthropoda; class Insecta; order Lepidoptera; family Noctuidae; genus Heliothis; species Heliothis virescens. The sequence continues at coordinate 38,213 of NWSH02000556.1, forward strand.
GGGCACTCAGCGACGGCCGCGACGCCGGTACTCTCATCTATACCCATACGATATGTGTGTCTGACCCTACCAAACCAACCCGTGTTCCTCATGTACCCGTGTGTCGGCGGGGCGGGTATCGCTGAACCATTCGTCACTACCCCCCGAAGAGTATTGACTCGCCAGATGGTGAGGCGGGCTCCGACACCCACTGCAGTTGTCACCTCTGCCACAGGACTCCATTATGAGGCGCGCGCGGAACACGACACAGCCGCCTCTCTACCACTATCTGTCTGGTCTTTTTGGTCGGCTACCAGCTACCAGATATCTAGTGTTATACATACAAATATATGAATAACAAAGTTATAGCTTGCGGTTTCTGAAAAAGTGCTATAAGTATCTCAAAAACTTAAATATTTCATTCAAACCAAATTTGGGTGGTAGTTTTTATTGAGATCTATGTCATATATTTTTATCAGATTTGTCATTTTAGTAGATTAAAAATTACAGGGGGGTGACACTTTAGCACTTTGGAAGTGTCTTACTCTGAAATGGTTGACTTTCAGAAAAAAAGGTTTAAGACGCCTTCATACGATTTTAAAAATTTATATCTATATATGGGGTGTCTATACACCCCACACGTATAGGTCAATATAATATATCTACCTACCAAGTTTCAACAGTGTAGCCTTAATAGTTTCGGAATAAAGGGGCTGAGACATACGGACAGACAGACAGCCATGACGAATCTATAAGGGTTCAGTTTTCTGCTATTCTGCTACGGTACCCTAAAAATGAGCTGCCATAAATCTGATAATTTGACAATAAATGATAATGGTACTGAGTACCTCATAGCTAAATGAGACTAACGTGTCCGTCAATCATTAAGCGTGTGACGTGTGGCTGTCGGCAGGCATCGTGACGACGACGCGCGTGACGCACGCGTCGCCGGCGGGCGCGTACGCGCACACAGCGGAGCGCGACTGGGAGAGCGACGCCGACGTGGCCGCCGACTGCGCCTGCGCCGCGCCGCGCCAGCCCGACATCGCGCTGCAGCTCGTGCGCGACCACCCCGGCCGCCAGTTCAAGGTATGTGCGAGGATATTACTGACTTACAGTAACAGCCGCTGTCAACATAATAATAGACGCGAAACACTTCGAGAAAAGGATGGTACGGCCGTGCCCGCTTTGCTCGAGACTTGGCTGGGGCACTGCCGTGCCCCCAGATATACTTGATAGGTACACGTGTCACACGGCTAGGAAATGCAATCCCGGCCCTTTTTTCCAATTACAGGATTATGAGACTGGTGAAAGACAAGCCCGGGATCCCGGTATAGTTTCGGGATTGATAAAAACGTCGGGGGTTAAAAACGACAAAAAATACTAATTATAATCTTTATTTAGACTAGCAGTCATACGTTCAAAATCAATAAAAATAACAAATCTATTCTATAGGTATGTACTTATAATAAATCTGTAGAGAGGTCAATTCTGTACATGAAATATATTTCCAAAATAACTATAAGGGGGTGATCAGGGATCGATACTGATGCCAAAAATGCAATCAGTACATTTTTTGTCTGTCTGTCTGTGAACGCAATATAGGCTGCAGCAGAAAATGCTCTTTCAGCCATCACGGATGTGGGGGGAATTGTCATCAAAAAGTTATAGGCGCGTTCTAGATTGTAGTCCCGTTGTGACTTTGACAGTAAAATTGAAAAAACAAAGAAACATACAAAAAGTTATTATTAAAAAAACAAAAGACGCGACTGCAAAAAATAACAACAAACTAAAAATGGAAAAACAAGCTCTATAATTTAGTGTAAAGAGTATACAGTACACCGTACATTATATTTTATTCGATACTTACATAAACAAAATATATATTTTAATGCATTAAAATATAATTTAAACGTTAGTAAAAATTAATGCAGGCGTGACAAACAAATCTACAATTATTAAAATCTGTATTTAAACCCGTTTGTAGAAAAGTAAACTGCTGACAATATTTGAGTAATTTGTTTGTCCCGCCTGTTATTAGGGTTCCGTAGCCGAATGGCAAAAAACGGAACCCTTATAGATTCGTCATGTCTGTCTGTTTGTCCGTCTGTCCGTATGTCACAGCCAGTTTATTCCGAAACTATTAAGACTAGACCATTCAAACTCGGTAGGTAGATGTATTATGTTAACCGCTTTTCGATTTTTATGCAAAAACAAAAAAATAATAATATTAGAAGGGGGCCCCCATACATGGAACTGAAACAAAAAAAATTTTTTTTCGTCTTACCTATACTTGTGGGGTGTCTATAGATAGGTCTTTAAAAATAAGATTAAGGTTTCTAAAACCATTTTTTCTCAAAGTCAATCATTTCAAAGTTAGACACTTTCAAAGTGCAAAAATGTGTGTCCCCCCCCTGTCATTTCTAAACTACCAGAGTGAAAAATCTAAAAAAAATATATTTTATAGACCTTAACAAAAACTATCAACCAAAATTGGTTTGAACGAAATACAGTCAGTAGTTTTTGAGATATAGCACTTTTTCAGTAACCGCAAATTATAACTTTGTTATTCATATATTTGTATGAAAAACAAAGTTATTTTTGTTGTCGAGAAATGTTTGTGTTTTGACTAATTGTTGGCAATAGGAACGTGCATTTTTCATAGATAATGGTACGGAACCCTTCGTGCGCGAGTCCGACTCGCACTTGGCCGGTTTTTATATATATTTGGAATCGCCATTTAAAACTCTTCATTTTGATACCCCACTCGACTGGTTTGATAAAAAAAAATCTTTTTACCTCACAATATGGGGTCCGAAATCCGCCATTTAGTTTTTTTATTTTTCTTATGTACCCAGTGTCACTCGCGCTATCAAGACGAATCTAACGACACCANTGGCAATAGGAACGTGTATTTTTCATAGATAATGGAACGGAACCCTTCGTGCGCGAGTCCGACTCGCACTTGGCCGGTTTTTATATATATTTGGAATCGCCATTTAAAACTCTTCATTTTGATACCCCACTCGACTGGTTTGATAAAAAAAAATCTTTTTACCTCACAATATGGGGTCCGAAATCCGCCATTTAGTTTTTTTATTTTTCTTATGTACCCAGTGTCACTCGCGCTATCAAGACGAATCTAACGACACCATATTATACGTTAAAATCCTTCCAGCCGTTCAGGCTGTAGCAGGGAACATAGAAATCTACATACATACATACACTTGAAAAACATTACCCTGCTGGCTATGGGCAGTCGGGTAAAAATAAGTTTTTTTTTTTAATATTGGAATAATAAACCTTTAGGATTTTCTTCAATCCCGAAAATCCCGGTACCTATTGCACAAAACGAATCCCAATATTTTCGGGACTTGAATAAGGATCCCGGGATTGCATTCTCTTCACACCACAATGTTTTCATGCAGGTTATTTTGGGAGGTGGACGTCGCGAGTTTTTACCAAATACTACTATCGATGAAGAAGGATCCAAGGGCAGGAGACTGGATTTTAGAAATTTGATCGAGGAATGGCAAGAAGACAAAAAAGCACGCAATGTCACCTATCAGTACGTGTGGAACCGGGAGCAGTTAATGGACGTCTCGACAGAACTACCTGAATATTTGCTCGGTTTATTTGAAAGCAGTCACATGCAATATCACATGCAAGCGAATGCCGACACAGAGCCCACTCTAGCAGAGCTCACTGAAGTCGCAATTCGGTCGCTGAGCCGCAACGAGAGAGGCTTCTTCTTGTTCGTGGAGGGGGGCCGCATCGACCACGCGCACCACAAGAACTTGGCGCAGATGTCGCTGGACGAGACGGTGGAGCTGAGCGCGGCCGTGGCGCGCGCCGCCGCGCTGCTGTCCGAGGAGGACTCGCTGCTGTTGGTGACGGCAGACCACGCGCACGTGATGGCGCTCAACGGGTACTCGGCGCGCGGCAGCGACGTGCTGGGCCCGGCGGGCGAGCGCGGCGCCGACGGCCTGCCCTACATGACGCTCTCGTACACCAACGGGCCCGGCTACCGCGCGCCCGCCCCAGACGGCGCGCGCCACGACCTCTCCACCGCAGACTACCGTGAGTACCATAACATACATTTACTGCAAGCTGTTTTCCCTATATTAGTTTGGGATAGTCTAGCTACTAGTGAAATAATTTTTCGAACCGGTCTAGTAGCTTCGGAGCCTTTAAAAGCAAGCAAATAGTATACCTAGTTGTTTATTTTGGCTATTAGGAGATTTGTGAGTATAGCTCAACCCGGTAAGGGGTTATGGATACCTATTCATTTGTTTTTTACAAAACTAAAGATTTTCGTTAGATTGCTTGAACGCGATAATCTCAAGAACTACTCGTCGAACGTAGTGCACGCGCACGTGGCTAAGTTTATGCAATTTGAATGTATCGATGCGGTTCACAGACGATGTGGAGTTCGCGTACCCGACGAGCGTGCCGCTGGAGGACGAGACGCACGGCGGCGACGACGTGGCCGTGTTCGCGCGCGGGCCGCACCACTCCATGTTCACGGGGCTGTACGAGCAGAGCCAGCTGCCGCACCTCATGGCCTACGCCGCCTGCATCGGCCCCGGCCGACACGCCTGCGTAAACTGATTTTTAAATTACTGTGATTTTCAAATGCTCCAAAAACTTATCTCATGAAAATACATCGTTTAATTTAACCGACTTTTTTTAACCTACTTCCCTAATGAAAGGAGGTTTGTACTCATACGTATACTAGTTTCAGCCAGTGGTTTTACTCGCGTAAATCATTATTCGACAGTTACTAATATTTTTACCAAATAAACAATTTATTTATTATTATTTATTATTTATTTACTAATAATAAATGAGACACTATCATTGTACTGGATATTACAGTGAGTTTAGCAGTGCGCGGGTGGCGGCAACGCGGTGGCCACGCGCTGTCATTGACACACTGGAATCAAATAAAAGCCACGATCGACGACCGCTGTAAGCATAAACTTTGCCAATTACACAAATTGCTCGTCGCTCATTACCGTGGGCCCCGCGGGCAGCACCCCTTGCCCCCGGCCCTCGCACCCCGCCCGCGTCGCATCAGTATTCATTAAAAGCGCAATTAGCGGAGTGCATAGCCCCTCGCGAAGGCGCGCCGCTCCTCTCAAAGTGAAACATTACGAAAATGTCATTCGTCAAAATTTCCCCGAAGACTGTCGGGTCCGGACGAGCTGGCGGCCGGGCGGCTCCCCCTCCACCCGCGCCGCTCCGCCGCGTGCGGGGCGCGAGGGTTGCACTCCGGCAGTGGCGAGCGTCCGCCCTCGCAGCTCGCGCGCCTCGCGCCGCCTCCCGACACTCCGCGCCGCACTCGCGACAAACTTTCGCCGCGCGAACCCTCGCGAACTAGTGAAGTGCCGGGAAACCAACAGCGAAACTTGTGCCTCGTTCGGACTTATTGGAAGAAGTGCGACTATATTCAGTGGTGGTGTAAGTGCGTAATAGTGTACTTGGAGATATTCTACAACGAGGTAACAGGTAATAAGGACCGATCTTGCAAATATGGGTTAAAATTCTGGTACCTACCAATAAATTTTAATTTTATAAGCTTTATTGTACAGTAAAGTTCTTTCGTATGAGCTGGTCTGATATGAGCTCTACACTCTAAAACGCCGTGGTGCACGCTTAGTGGCGCCCACCGTGGGGCTGTTGCCGCTGCCCAGTGTCGGTCGTGCGTGTAGCTCGTATGTGTGTGTTTACCGACAGACTCGTATCAATAGTACTTTAGTAATTATAGAGTAGAAAGGACTTTGGATTGTTGTAAGTAGTCGCATGATGATATACTTACGAGTATCTCACAAATGGTTAGATTTCGCGGGACTTCTGAATATAAAGGCCGTAGGAAGTATTAACAATCAATAAAAAAAGACAGAAATTCCAGCACTAATAGTAGTTAATACTATTGACAAAGTCAAAGTCAAAGTCAAAGATTTATTTGCAGATAAATATGGTTACAAGAGGTATTAAGTGATACTTAGTAGGTAGCTTAGCATATATAATCATCACATCCAGATTGGGTGGTATTAGATTCTAGAAGTTGACACATTTGTCCTATCTATGGTATTCCCGCTCTCATACGGGATCGTATCGTTGATCGTTTCCCTGTATCTCAACAGCGAGCGGTAAAGCGTCTTAAAATATATTTGACTAGCTTTTACCCGCGGTTTCACTCACGTCCAGGGGGTATACTTATATCATATGCCATTCATAAAAGTCTAAATAATTATTTAAATCGAACCAGTAGTTACAGAACATAATATAAGAACAGATTATGATCTGTACTCTACAAGTATTTAGACTACTGTTAAGAATAGTTAAATGTTAAGCATGAGAAATTTTGAATGAAGACCTTTGAACTTTGAATATTCTACAATGCAAATTAAAAAAACATTTAAACGAAACTTTAAGACGTCAAAACGAAGATATTTATGTTTGTCCCTTAAGTCCACGATTGAGCGCACGTTACAGACTGCAAGCAACACTACTGGTCCCTATGGATTGCAAGCGGCGACACTGCGGCCTGCAGCAGCGTGCGGCTGCGGCGCGCAGCCACCGCACACCGCAGCAGTGCTCTTGCGAACCGCAAACAGTTCACTTATTGTGACACACTCAATGCCCACTTTTTCTATGCGGTTGCAGTCTGCAGTCTCTCTCGGACTTGTATCTTGAGAATCCAAAGTTTTATTCTAGTGTTTGTTTTGACTGAGCTGACATGTTGGTCTGTCTGGTTCCTTACCGCAACTCAAGCAGATGCGCTGTTTTTCCGCAGTTTCATCCCTGTCATTGGAAACTACTTGCCGCAACCGGATTAAAAATATGTACTGATAACTTTAAAAGTTATTAGTAGTTCTCAACAAACTTTGGAGAATACGCCCCTGGACTTCAGAGTTCGTGATCAGTATAACTGTAGACATTTCACTATTTTGTTAGTCCCGTAGGCACATTAATGTATTATAAAATAAAAGTATGCTTTATTGTTTAAGTGCAATGAACTACAGGTGTGTGTTATAAGATGGTACTATTTAGAATACCCACTTACATACTCAGTAGATGTAAGAGCGAGTACAAGTGATCATGTTCTAGCTATTGTGTGGCTGCGAGTGCCACAGTGACCGCGCTGCACCACGTCAGCGACATGGAAGGAAGATCATGTTCAGATTCTTACATATATATATATATCCGACCGATTTCGGCCATGGCGACCGCTTCAACTCCTATTCAGTATTTTGGCGTTCATGCGCCCGAAGATGGCTAATGTACCCTATCTTTGCAAAGAAAGTCCGAGCACATTCTTACAACTGTGTCAATGTATAAATTAGTCCGGTCAAAATAGACATTGAAGGTTACATTAATTCGCACCTTGCTAAAAATTGGCATGAATGTTGGGAGCCCTATTATACACAATTTGTCAATTATCCACATCAATCCGAAGTGTGGAAAAAAAGTTATTCAAGGTCAAAGGTTGCAAAANCTTACAACTGTGTCAATGTATAAATTAGTCCGGTCAAAATAGACATTGAAGGTTACATTAATTCGCACCTTGCTAAAAATTGGCA
>NWSH02000556.1:45880-66060 GCA_002382865.2 Heliothis virescens
AATGTCCTAAAATATTAGCTGAAAGTTAAGTTTTAATGGCAGAAACGAATTGCTGTAAATCTGGCGAGGCGGGCCGCGAGTTGAGGAGGACGTGGTTGTAACACTAGCCACCGCGGCTGAGACTGCAGCAAGCCGAAGCTGCGGTGGTGAGCGTTAAACTTATCTGCGACGATTAACTCGCGTGGGACCGCCGGAGCCACGCAGCGNAAACTTTATTTATGGTGAAAAAAATGTCCTAAAATATTAGCTGAAAGTTAAGTTTTAATGGCAGAAACGAATTGCTGTAAATCTGGCGAGGCGGGCCGCGAGTTGAGGAGGACGTGGTTGTAACACTAGCCACCGCGGCTGAGACTGCAGCAAGCCGAAGCTGCGGTGGTGAGCGTTAAACTTATCTGCGACGATTAACTCGCGTGGGACCGCCGGAGCCACGCAGCGCCGGAGCCGTGACAGAAAACATCCTGCTGCAAAAACTACAAGATCACAATCAACTTAAATTTAGGACTAATAACTTTTATTGAAAACGGTTTTATCTCTTACGTCTATTATTGAATGTTATATTTATGACAAAACGAATTTAGGACGTATTGGGTCTTACTATAAAAACCACCTTACGAGAGCATTTTCTCAACTTTTACCACGGTCGTGCGGAAGTTTTATATAATTACCGGTAATTGTGGATAATTAACTGCATTCACCATGTGCGTTGCTAATTATCTATAATTACCGATTGCTTATATTTACCGTAACATATATTTCAATCTACGACAGATAAGTCGAACAGTCGTAGCCAATAAGTTCTAGATCAGACTCCATAGACTAACTTCCTGTAACAGTTTACCTGCGAACCTCCTCCTTCTACGATTATGAGGTGGGAATGTTCGCGGTCACCGCACGTCTTATCGCATCACTCGTGACGATCGAGTGCCACTCGACGCGCCACTTCAACTGATTTACTAATCAGTAGCGACTAGTGCTACTGCAACATGTGGTAGTCGTCTGCAACCTACCTTGATACAGCCAAACTAGCTGTTTTGTACCCGCGTGCCGATGTTTAATCTATTTAATTTGTATTGTTAATATTATTAAGTTATACTGCTATTGCATTGGGCATGTCCTGTTATGATAGCGACTAAGTAGTGTTTCATTTCAATTATCCCTGTAGTGTTGTCAACGACTGGTGTAATTCCAAGGCAATTGCATCAGTCGTTGAAAACCTTGGACTTAGCGTCGACCACGTATCGAACTCTCCAGAAAGCTGCCATCTTGAACACTTGTCGAATTGTAAGAAAATTTAATCACACCAATCCCAACAGATACACATCAACGCCTACAAAACACACCTCACACCTCATCACAACTTCATTCATTACTCACATAGGTTAGCATTTGGCTTCGGTCCGTGATAATCTAAAAACCCGGTAGTTCATATCGAGATACAAAAATGTATACTGAAAAATAATAAAAATGTTTACTATATGTACTAACTCGTGTAAAATAACTGTAATTTTTGCTTAGCTACCCACCTTTCGACTTGTTGAATTAAATTCTAATAGTCCGGGAAACAGTGGGATGCGCGAGACCATTCGAGACGATTCAGACCTTTATTGTTTTTGAAAGTCAAAAAAATGGAGTAACTCCTCCCGTTTTCCCAACATTTCCCTTCACTGCTCTGCTCCTATTACTGCACCAGCTCAGAAGTATGAAAAATAATTGCACCAAGTTTCGTTAATATTCAATCTAGTAGTTTTTGTTTCTATAACGGTTATACAAACAGACAGACAACATTTTTACTGATTGCACTTTTGGCATCAGTATCGATCCCTAATCACCCCCTGATAGTTATTTTGGAAATATATTTAATGTACAGAATTGACCTCTCTACAGATTTAGGTATTATAAGTTTAGATTAGATATCTTCGAAACGGCCAATCGTATTACTATAGATTATTTAATAGTTACTACGTTACAGCTCTAGTGTTCGTGAGATATTATGCGACATAAAATATATGCCAAAAATTATGCGAAGAAAAGTACACCATAAAAAGACTAAAAAGCATTTATTCAAAGTACGCTGAAAATCAGCACTTTTTGAAGGTCAATGTTTACAAAAGACAGCCCCCAAAACGTCCGCCCTTCACCACTTCCTATGTGTTTTTGCTGGGAAGAAGAAATGGTGGAACAAACTCCCCAGCAACACAATTCTGTCTGTATGGTTTGAAGAACCGGTTCTGTACAAAGTTAAATTAATACACTTTACTTAAATATTTATTTACCCATGTTGGCTAGCACAACATTTTCATAATGAGAATGCCTAAGAATATCAGGAGAAAATGTATTATGCGTGAAGAAGTGAGCCACACTCTGACTCGCACAATAATATGCAACTTGAATATCTGTTGTGTCGCGGACAAGTATTACCTTACTTCATGCGCCTGTCTAATAATGTTGGCTCCCTTTAAAATACACATATATAACTATGATTTGATGTTTCGGGCCAATGTTAAGATAAAATCGATAAGTCTTTATTGTATTGGCATATAGGTATCTGACGGTAGATAACTTTGGTATCATTACAATATGTTTATGATTCGCAAGTGATCAATCGCTGTTTGTGAAACAACAGTGACGCGTCGATAGCGTGGTACACCTGCGCGCGAGCAAGTCATGCCGCGTGGACACACCCGAATGCACTCACATAGTAATTATATTATTAAAGCAATAACATGCTTGAATCGAATCGATTGAGATGGTTTGCAGATAAGTTGTGTTCTGGAGACAGTTAATACCTTAGATATGACTTGGGGACGTGGGTAATACCGGCAGCAATAGAAATAAAATGTTAAAACTTAAGAATCTCCGATTCATGTTTTTAAACTTGCGCGACTTGTACACATATTTTAGACAACAAACGGGTCTTACTTGCGATGAAATTATAAAGGGTTACGACACCTCTTTTCTCTCGGCGTTTCGACCGTGGTCACGGGTAGAGTAATAACAATTACCTACCTGAACTGAAAATAAAGTGTTAGTTCATTGAGAATTATGACGGCGTGATGTTATAACAACAATAAGCCCTGACAAGTCTGTGCTTAGTAAAAGCCTAGCGCACAGCTTGTGGCACTCAGGTGTCGGTGATGTGAGCCGCTGCAGCGATGAGCGCGCGGAACTGAACGCGGCGCGGCGCGACTGCGGCGCGACAGTGGCGCGACTGCGGCGCGACAACACCGTGACATGGCGGACGACAACACTATCATTGAAGGAACTGTCAAGTTCCGCGATGGAAAGAAGGTAAGCCTGGCGTGTTGTGACGACGTAGCAGTAGCAGGCTCGTGGCCAGCACATCACAACTACTATAACACATGTCTGTTGTCCGCAGTGGAAGTCGCGGTGGTGCGTCATGCGCAAGCTGTCGCCGGTCGCAGGTGAGTCGCTCACTGCTCTGTCACTGACCTTATGATACCGCTTTGTAAAAGTAAAACTCAAACATAAGCTGCTTCACCTGGTAACTGCATTCGTCACTTATTATAATACGAGAACTCACTCACTTTCTGAATGAACTGATGAAATGGATGGTTTTATGTGTGCAGCAGATACAACACGTGAGCACGTGTTGTGTGTCACTGCGTGTCGTATTGCGTGTCGCGCTGTGTGTGGCGCGCCTCGCTTTATGACCGCGCACTTAGTCTCGCGCCTCGTACATACTTCCGGCGTCTTATTGCCCATAAATCTGATTGAACAACCCTAAACATTGATGACAGCGTGTGTCCACAATGTAAGGTTAATTTCCAATCAACATTTTAATAAATCAAAATGGTAAATAAAAGCTTCCGCTTATATTGTACGTAGAAGTAATCTTCTACGTACAATATAAGCGGAAGCTTTAAGCCATGAGAGTGTATTATGTTACGGTAGATGTGGATAGTGCGGCAATTATGCACAATTACCGGGAACTATGCATAATTACCAGTGGTCGTGGCAAAGGTTGTAAAACTTTAATGTATCACATTTACCGACAATTACATAAAATTACCGCACCCCTTTAGTAAATGTAGTTAATAATGAAATCTAACTATCGGAATAAAATGTTATTAATATTAAAATAAAAACAATTCTAGTTTGGTTAAAATTATTATAAAATTAATGCTCAATCCTTCTCTGTGTGAGAGGAGGCCTGTGCCCAGCAGTGGGACGATATAAAGGCTATTATAAAAAAAATGAAATGAACAAGGCAAGTACCTACCTACATATTTTGAAACTAAACTTCATGCTGTTTGGTTTAAATAAAATAAACAAATTGGCAGGTAAAACTCTTAGGGCCCGTTATAGAGGTTCTAGATAGCAATCTGACAAATGATGCGGTAGAAATGTTTTAACTAGGTACTTTTTATAGCATTATCTGTCAGATAGTTATTCAGTGGTACCGGATAAAGTTTTAGATACCTAGCTATATGACGGATAATTCGATAGAAATGTTTTTAATGTGGACTACTTATTATGGTATTATCTATCAGATAACTATTCAGAGGTTCTCGATAAAGTTCTAAATAGCTGTCGTGCATATACTTTTATACATATGGCATAATCTGTCAGATTGCTATCTAGCACTTTATCTGGAAACTGTAAAACTGGTCGTTTATCTTTTATTTACTTCTGCAGGTCCGAGATTAGTGACATATAGAATTGCAGTGTTTTCTTGCACTTATAGCCCTTTGAATTGCATTCTGAAGTGCAATTGCAATACTGAAAAACTTGTCCACCTAAAGAATCCTTACGAGCGTATTCTCTCAACGTTTACCACGGGAGCATGGAAGTTTTATATGGTTACCAGTAAATGTGGATAATTAACTACATTTACCATGTGCGTTGATTATTGTCTATAATTACCGGAAATTATGGATAGTTACAGATTGCTTACATTTACCGTAACATATACGTAGTTGCTTGAGATGTTGTATGTCAAAGTAGTAGTTTTACCGTGAGACAAGCGATGGTTCAGTAACTCGCTGCGAGGAAGACTGTTACCGCTGCACTTAATAACGCTCCGTGTGATGAGCACACGCAGCGCGCGCTAGCAGTGCGCGGGGAGCCAAGGGCACACGCCGCGCGACTACAAAGGATTCCATGCTTATTTTCGACTCCATAAAATACGAAGAATGTAAGTAGATCCCTCACGAGCGCCCCTTTATTGCCCGCAATCGATAAGTTGAAATGTTACAACCCGCCGTCCTCTCTCTGCCGGCTTAAAGTGTAATACGTTCGGGAATTTAAACAATATTAAATTCCCAAAGTGACATTTGATTTTGAAATATAATATTTTTGTGGCTGTGTTTATGTGAATATGCTGTAAACACTAACGGTGTTTTTATAAAGAACCAAAACGGGTGTTGCACACGAGTTAAAAGAAAATTCACAAACACAAATCTAAAAGATGACATGTTTTTTAGATTTGTATTATAGAACGTTGATGTTGATTATATTATTAATAAATTAATTATGAGTGTTTAGTATTGTCGTGAGTGTTAGTGTATGCGTTGTGTGTGCAGACTGCGTGCACCTGCAGCTGTACCGCGACTCGAAGGCGCGGTGCGCGGGCGCCGCCAGCAAGGCGTCGTTGTCACTGCAGCACTACCTGGGCAGCGAGGCGGCCTTCACGCTCGACAAGCACTCAAACACGCTGGCGCTGGTGTGCCGCGACCTGGTTGCCATTCTCGCCTTTGAGACGCGCGAGCGCCTCATCCAGTGGCAGGTAGGCTCTCTCCTCGCGCGGCACGCCGCCATACCGCCCCCGAGGCTTGACGTGTACGCTTTGGCGCAGGTGAAGGTGAGCGCTCACCTGGGCGAGCCGCGCCACTACTTGGTGCTGGTGGGCGGCGGCGGGGGCGCGGCGGGCGCGGGGGGCGCGGGCGGCAATAAGCGGCTGCCGGCGGGCCCGGCGCGTCTGCACCTGCACGACCGTCGCTTTGCGCTGACCGCCGGAGTGCCACCCCGGCTGCTTGGCATATGGGAGCTGCCACACCTCAGGTACCTATTTTCAATAGCCATCTGGTCCAGGCAATGACGATAGAACGCCTTGTTGGCGAAGTGTTGAAGGGATGCATACGATAAAAACTTTTAAAAAGGTTTAAACCTGACCTGATGATGGCGACGAGAAAAGTTAAGAGAACTCCGTAACGGTATGTATTTTTAGAAGTAAGATTTTCTGATTATAACAAAAATCAATAAAAAAGTTATTAGGTTACTTGCCTCTTTTAGTTTTGAGTCGTTGTGAATACAGTAACATTTCGTTTACACGGCAGGCGTTACGGCGTAGTAGAGGGTCGGTTCTGCTTCGAAGGCGGCTCTCACTGTGGCAAAGGCGAGGGCCTGCACGTGCTCATCACTGATCAGGCGAAAGACATAGCGCGAGACTTCGACCTTGCCTCACAAGGACGACTCTCACCGCGGAGGAGACCTAACAATTTCAAGAAGAATGAGGGTATGATAATAAAATAAAAAATATGCTACACACTTGTAGTATAACCAGTAATATTAACTTTACAGATCAGATTTTTTTTTTATGTTGTTTAGGTACAGATAGTCCAAATTCTCACAAAGCATACCGACCGGACACGCGTCTCTCCGAACTGAACACGATCGACCAGTCGCTGCCGCCCGCCGAGCTGCAAGGCTACGAGGAGAGCTGCGAGGAGGCGGGCGCCATCTCCCCCTACTGGCCGTCCGCCGAGAGGACGCACTTCCAGGACATGGGCCACGGCGACACGGCGTCTGTCAACGAGACTGTGGAAGAGACGGCCGCATGGAGCGGCGTCGGCAACGTCACGCTCGAGAGGTGTATGAGCTGTATCTCCAAGCTGGGAGCCCTGTCGCGATCTTCCACAGCTGCGCTTACCCCTGGTGCGAAACACTTCAACCCTGCGTGGACCATGGAACCCGTACACGAAACACTCCCCACTGAAACCAAAGAGCTCACTCAACATTGTGATATTGTACCTAGTGCAACTGATAAGACTGAGGACGTATGCCGCTGCCCCGGCCGAGGGGACCGGCCGCCGGAGAGACCCCCCAAACCAACGCGCCTAGAGCTGAACTTGAGCCGCAAGCCGGCGCCGCCGTGCCAGTGCTCGCACAGTGTTCCCGATGATAAACTCAGCAGAGTTGGGCCCTATGAGAACTACGACGTGCCCAAACTTTCCTACCAAGAGGTTTGTCCTTCGATTATTACCTATATGTATACACTTGCTGATCAATTTTTTTACTATCTGATTAGCTGTAATGTACCGCGGTTTTGCTCCGCATTTGCGTAGCCACATTTTTAGGGTTCCGTAGCCGAATGGCAAAAAACGGAACCCTTATAGATTCGTCATGTCTGTCTGTCTGTCCGTCCATATGTCACAGACACTTTATTCCGGAGCTATTAAGACTACTAGAGTTAAAACTTGGTAGGTAGACGTATTATGTTAACCGTGATTTTCATACAAAAATAAAAAAAATGATAATATTAGGGGGGGCTCCCCATACATGAAACTGAAATTAAAAAACCGGCCAAGTGCGAGTCGGACTCGCACGCGAAGGGTTCCGTTCCATTATCTATGAAAAATAAACGTACCTACAAAAAATTACTTTGTTTTTCATACAAATATATGAATAACAAAGTTATAGTTTGCGGTTACTGAAAAAGTGCTATAACTCAAAAACTACTGACTGTATTTCGTTCAAACCAATTTTGGTTGATAGTTTTTATTAAGATCTATAACATATATTTTTTTTAGATTTTTCACTCTGGTAGTTTAGAAATTACAGGGGGGGGGACACACATTTTAGCACTTTGAAAGTGTCTTACTCTGAAATGATTGACTTTGAGAAAAAATGGTTTTAGAAACCTCAATCTCATTTTTAAAGACCTATCTATAGACACCCCACAAGTATAGGTTAGACGAAAAAATTTTTTTTTTGTTTCAGTTCCATGTATGGGGAGCCCCCTTCTAATATTATTATTTTTTTATTTTTGTATAAAAATCGTAAAGCGGTTAACATAATACATCTACCTACCGAGTTTGAATGGTGTAGTCTTAATAGTTTCGGAATAAACTGGCTGTGACATACAGACAGACAGACAGACAGACAGACAGACAGACAGACAGACATGACGAATCTATAAGGGTTCCGTTTTTTGCCATTCGGCTACGGAACCCTAAAAAACATATTTTTCATCAAACCTATACGTGTCGGGTGTATATAGATAGGTCTTAAAAAATGGTACTAATTTTTAATGTTTTTGTAATGGTCTGTGATTTTTAAACTGCTTAAGGAAAAATCTGAAAAAAATATATGTCTCAATAAAAACTACCACCCAAAATTGGATTGAATGAGATAGTTTTTGAGGAGTTTTTGAGATAATTATAGCACTTTTTCAGAAACCGCTAATGTATTTTGGCTAGTTGTAGGTAATAGGTACGTTTTTTTAATAGATAATGGAACGGAACCCTTTGTGTGTGAGTCCGACTCGCACTTGGCCGGTTTTTTTATAAAGTACTTTATACACA
Organism: Heliothis virescens; assembly: GCA_002382865.2. Classification (NCBI taxonomy): domain Eukaryota; kingdom Metazoa; phylum Arthropoda; class Insecta; order Lepidoptera; family Noctuidae; genus Heliothis; species Heliothis virescens. The sequence goes on from NWSH02000556.1 coordinate 54,424, forward strand.
CCGGTATAAATATGTAGCACCTTGTAATTATCTACGCGTTTTATGCTATTAATAACATTCATACTAAGTAACCTGTTTAACTGTGAGAGTGATATTAGGTATTTTTTTACAGGTTGATGGAGAGTACTATGATACACCTAAGAGACTCAAAGAGTGTCTCGATAGCGAATTATTTAAAGTTACTAAGAGTTCGACGTCGAATGCAGTTATACTAAAAAAACCATGTGGATGTTTACTCAAATTTGGTAAAAGACGGCGAGAGCCGACAATCATTGACTCCGAGGACAACTTCCAGCCTGCGAACTGCCCTTGTCAGCGCGTTACTGACTGGGCAAATAACTGGATTAAACTGCCCTATTGTAGGAAAAACACTGTTTCAAGTGACAATTTAGTTCCAAATAAAGAAAACGTAATGCCTAACAGTAGTGACCGCAGCGCCCTGTACGCTACTATCGACCTGTCTCGGAAAACCAGAAGAAAACAAAGGCCTTGCGAGCGAAACGCCGACGGCGAGCTGAGCCGCAGCCGCTCCGTGGACATCGATGACGGCCCGCTCGCCAACTACGAGAACCTAAGCTTCGCACTGTCGCTAGAGCATTACGAAAATGCTAAAGATTTGTTACGAAAAGTTGGTGTTACGCAATCAGAACTCGATGCGATTAGTGCTAATTTAAAGCCGGCATCGTTTGAACACTTAGAGTGCAAAGGCATATGTACCAAATGTGGTCATCCACAAACACAACGGCAAACAGAATGTTCAGTGGAGGCGCTAACTGTTAACACAAATGATGACTACTTAATGATGGCGCCAAATGTTGGCAACAAACTAGAGCAAAGCAAGCCGTTACCGGCTGGTTATACGCCAATGTCTCCAATAAGTGGTTTCGCATTTAATACTCTAAAACACCCAGCTAGAAGTCCTATCAATAGGTTACTCGAAGAGAAATCAGCGAGCAACCCGACGCTTTGTGGCCCCGAGGAAGGCCGGCGGATAGACACGAGAGGCAACGATGACAAGTTCATAGAGCGCTCCGCCCCCGAACGGCCTGACCGAATTGAATACAGGAAACGGTCTAGTTCTGCCGACTCGTCACGATTCCTCGAAGACGTAAAGGAATTTGACGGCAGTGTGGACAGTCACGGTTCGACATCTTCTATAGAAACGCTTCGTAATATTGCACTGGACGGTGAGCGGATTTCCACGCCATGTAATTGTGCAGTGGATAATAAACATTCCGACGCGGATAGTTCTGAAGCATCGAAGGGTGCACGAAGTAGGCTACCGCCAGCCAAGCGCTCCTCTTCCGTACCTGGTAAAGCCGGTGGTAACAGAGACTCGTCGAGCTCTAATGATTCCGGTGTATCAAGCTGCTCGCTGCGGCGCGGCGAGCTGTTCGAGCTGCCGCTGACGACTGCGGCAGCGCGACGGCACTACCGCAGCGTGCGACGTGCCGCGGCCGGCGGCGGCGCTGCAACTCCGCGCCGCTCGCGTTCCACCGACCCGCTGTGCGACTGCGCGCACCACCAGGAGCGCGTGCCACCCAAGTCCTCTTCCGCGGAAGCGGAGGTTCCTGTGCTGTCTGCGAAACCTCTCAGAGGTAAAATCCGCTTCATATTCAGTAACTAGCAATCTATAGTTTGGCTATCTCGACACTTCTAGCTGCAATGATGCTTCACTACTTTGGTGACCTTCCTCCATAATTCACTTTGGGTCGTTGTCGCAGGTGTAATGGACACTCACAGCACTTCGAGCGGAACTTCTGACATGTCGGACTACATCGAGACGTTATCAATATGTTCATCACATTCGTCCACAGACACACCTGTCACCATGAGGTAAGTGGTCTGAGCTGTAAATCAACAACAAACTTGAAACGTAGTTCACTAATGTGTGGAGCGTAATGTGGGAATGTTTTGCGCAGGGTAATGCGGCAGACCACGAGCACACTGCGGCCGCGCTCGGGCAAGGAGTACGGCAACCTGGACCCGCGCCTCGCGTCCGCCTACCGCGCGCCCCTCGCGCACCCCTCGCGCCTCTACTCCAACCTGCCGTAGGCTGGGCTGTCACTCCGGACAGTGTAGCTACCTTCTCAGTCGACTGCGAGGATGTTCGCGTATCGTGAGAGCCCAGGCTTTCCTATTTACTGTGTTTTGTTAGAACTGTTGTCAAACAAGTGTAGTTTTGTATTGTTGCTGTAATATTTCCGAGCAAGTTTCGTGTGGCAAGTTGAATGTGATCCGTCCATGGTCTGTCCCCGATGCGTCGGTTTGTTTGTGCTCTGCTCTCAGTTTAAGAACTTTGGTACTTAAAACTATTGTTGTTTTTATAGTTTTCCTTATGTCTGAATGACTGACTCACAAAGCCGGCTACGCTGTCCCTGTAGTGTTGCGCGCAGAGTGCCAAATGTTATGTGTCTGTGCAACACAGCGTTAGATACTATACCTAATGTTAGTTACCTTTAGTGGGAAACTGAACGAATTACAAGACAGGTGAAATAAAATTACTTACTATAATAATTTTGATTGCGTATGGAACACGCAGACTTGGAGGCAGTGCGGCCAGGCGCGGCGCGGGCGCATGTCCGCCGACGTTTGTATATAGTGTAACGAATAGTACTTCTTGTCGACTTGTCTAGAACGATGTAAATTATATATTAAATATTATTACTAAAGTAATTATTGATATATAAATTTAATCTCTACAACGACTATCTTGTCTCTACTTTGTTATGACGATGTAATATTTTGATATTCGGAGTTTATCTGAGCGTGTATGGCGCGGCGCGAGCGCTTGTTTCAAGCAATAAGCAGAGCAACCAGAGGTGATCCTTGTATTGTATAGTACATCTAGACTAGACTTATGTGTACTGGATACTTTATTGGCGAAAGCGCGGTTCGTCTGTGTGGCGGCGCGCTCGGCCCGCGTCGCTCGGCGCGGTGGCGACGCGGTGGCGACGCGGTGCCGACCCGGTCGAGGCGACGCGGTACGGGCGCGCGGGCGGGCGTTGTTGGCCCGAAGACTGGAATTGTAAGCAGGTTGTTTAGATATTACGCTAGCAATGAATTTATATTACTAAAAACTAATGTTAATAAACTTGAAATTTCTGAATAAAAACTGAATAATGAAGTTTGTTTTACTGCCTTAGTAATGGCGTCTAGCGCACCTACTCAGTAGTTAGACGATGTAGGCCATGACGGTCGGATCCAAGCTAGTGAGAACTTGAGTGCCATCATCGTCATTAGTGACAATTTGTCTTGTGTAAATGCTACAAGTAATGAGTATGAAAGCCATCCAGTAATCAATCATGCAGCAATCGTGTTTAATACGCCCGCAATAAACCTTAATCACGCGTATGGTGCGCCGAGATAAGATATGTGACAAGTGAAGGCGCGCGGTAACACCTGGCGAGCGCGCGCGCACTCGCCTCCGCTTATCTCGGATATGACTACAAGGACATTATATGAACGACAACCTGTGTCCGGTGGTTTTGCTTAGTTATCTCGGTACCAGAACCTTGGTTGAAACTGCACTATGAACATGTTAAAATTGTAAATTACTAGTATTTTCGATATTGCATTATAAATTGGTTCAGTAGTTTCTGAGCCTTTAAGTTACAAGCTTAGAATATTATAATGAGATGATTTAGCTGTGTAGGTCATTTCTGAAACTACTAAACTGAAGATGACATATTTTGCGTGGCTGAAACTGCGCGTAACAGTTTACAAACCCATACTCTCAGACATAATTTGATGCCCCAAGCATAATCGTTTATCCTAGTTCATGTTTCAATTTTGATTCATTGCAATAAACCTGAAAACGGCCAAGCAGGAAAACGTATATAAAGCGTCAAACTAAGTTACTTGTACGTGAGGATATGAACAGACATCCTGATGCAGACGGTAGCGACGTAGAACACGATAGGCGTGTTGTGGTTATAGTCTGACCTGTTACATTGAGGAAGTAGCGTCAGCAGGTCATGAGCCGCGGCCGTGTCGCAGTGTTCGTACTTCAGTCCAGTGTCCAAGTCTATACACCGATATCGACAATAGACTTAAACCGTTATCTGCTTGTAATATTTCAAATCCTATCAATTATTTACACACTTACGTAACACTAACACACTTATCTGTCATATTTATTTTGTCAATTTTTTTGTATCTATATATCGGTCCGACGTACATAGGTACACACACTCAGTGCCAATTACAAATCGTTTTGTCCGAAATAACATCTAGCCATTGGGTGAAGCTTTCAACAATAACTTTTATTTTGTAAACTAGCTGTTTTCCCGAGATTCCACCCGCGTCCCGGGGGAGCCATTTTCCGTACCTAGACAAGATAGCTGATTTTACCCACCTGGATAGTGTAGCTTATCAACAGTGAAGAATTTTTAGGGTGCCAGCAAACAAAAAACATTTTCCTCTTTATAATATACCAGCTTCTGCCAGCGACTTCGTTCGCGTATCATGTCGCTTATGCCAGCGACAACGGGTCGTCATAATCAAAGATCTTTCCCTTCACTGCTCGGCTCCTATTGATTGTAGCGTGATGAAAAGTATACTATAACCATATCAGGAGTATGAATAATAATTGTACCGAGTTTCGTTAAAATCCGTCCAGTAGTTTTTGTTTCTATAACGGTTATACAGACAGACAGACGGACAGACAGACAGGCAGACAAAAATTCTAGTGATTGCATTTTTGGCATCACTATCGATCACTACTCACCCCCTGATAGTTATTTTGGAAATATATTTCATGTACAGAATTGACCTCTCTACAGATTTATTATAAGTATAGATTGTAAAGATTGAGTATCGATAACCTGATGCTAAAGTATGGTTCAAAGTTAAATAAATGGAAATCTTTTAATATATCATTCAACGAAAGATCGTAATGGATCTACACTCTACAGTCTTAGATTATTTATTATTATTATTTATTTATTTACAAAGCTATCATAACAGGACATGCCTAATGCAATAGCAGTATAACTTAATAATATTAACAATACAAATTAAATAGATTAGCTAATAAAACTATTGTGAATTCACTCAGATTACACGAAAATATGTCGATCCTATTGTGAATTTCATTAGTAACATGTATTGTACGAGTGAGGGGTGTTTTTGCCAGTAGATTGGTCCTGGCCACAGGCACAGCAAATTATATAAATAATCAAAGTCTACAGTATCGATGCGTAGGTAGTAGGTGATAACATACACGCTGAGTGGAGAATTCTGCAGTCCAACAATACCCAGAGTGTTACAATATTAATGTTGTGTTTTTTTAAAAATCTGAACCTGGAACTAGATGTCTGATCCGTACTTTGCTCGATTTTTTGTGCAGGCCGGGTTTGTTTTAGAATTTCCAGAAATGTATCGTATCCGATAAATATATAAAACATAATCCGTCACTCGGTTGACAATGACTAATGTGCTGATCGAGAGATATGCCGTGTATCTCGAGAGGTAACAAACAACACGCGGTCGTGACGTCACGCACTAGCATCTCGACGCACCGACTCACGCACTGCTCGCCGATCTGATCTGCCGATGATAACGTCTACATATGTGGATAGTCCTTATGATTCAATACACCACTCACGTGATGTCGTATCACCCCTATTCACACGACATCGTACTGTTCGATTTCACAGTACACCTACGTGTAGTAGCGGCGCATACAATGTAGAACCTTTCACGCGTCGTTTTTGCTGCAAGAGAACAGATACTGTTTTTTACATACAAAAGCTTGAGCAGTACAATACAGTGTGACCAAGGGGTTAGGTTGGTGCTGCAGGTCAAATCACTATATCCGTCCCACCGCCGGACACAGGCTTCTTCTCATTCAAGTGATGAAATCGAGGTTAGGCAGCTATTCAGTACAACGTAGATTGATATTTCCAGACCAAAATAATTCAGGAAGTATTTATAATTTTGAAATGTTGCTATAAAAACGATTGTTTTTCACTTTTTCGTTTTGTTACATTTTCACTCTAAACGATTAAGATGGCATGGAGATTTTATTCTAAGTTAATAGAATTAGAAGTATTAATGTTGTTCAGCGACATGGTCGTCGATCAGAGCCTGGTTGAGAAGGTTCATTTCATATTCAGCAGCAGTAGTGCAGTAATCGTCCAGCGCCGCTGATACAAAGCGCTTTATCAGACGTTATCAGTAATCGTATTCGACATACACCGACGAACAGCTGTTGAAATTATCAACAAGTAAAACAACGCCAATTACCAAACGATGTACAGATATCAATATAGTAATTACAATTAATCCGATAAGTAGCAATTTATTGGGTGTCCAAGATTGATGACTACACAATAACAATTGTCGGCTTCACGTGACCAGAGGGCTCATTCTTTGGTAAAGGATTAGCATTGCCATTTTGCCATACAACGTGGTAATCAGGTCAGTGATGTAGAGGAATACTTTGACGCCTAACTACATGCATGTCCTTTTATATAAGTTTTTATTTTGGTTTGTAGTATCTTAGTATTCAAATGTAGTTTTAAGTTTGTGGATATAATGTTGGCGTAGTATGTATAAATTGTATATATATAACTATGTACAGAATTTATGGAAATAAAATATTTATGAGACTATACAATTGTGTCTGCCGCGATTAGTATATATATAGCGCATTCAAAATACAATATGATTTTACTACAAAAAAGTTAAACACGCGATCACGATCACGTCATCACGTGTTTCAGAAAATTCTCCATACAAACATGACCATCGCATGTTTAACCTTGGGGTCCATCCGTTGCGTAGTTTTAAAGATTTAGGCATATATACATACAGATGCGGGAAGCGACTTTGTTTTATACAATGTAGTGATAGTGATGATACGGAGTGACTGCTTATATGATCTTCTACATCCAGTCAACTGAGCAAATCCGCTACACCTTGGTGAAATTGGTTTTATTTTTGGTTATTTATAGCTTCTGATTGTCTATAGCTGTGTACAGTTGTAAGTAATTGGATTTCAGCTTTACTCACTGTATATTTAAAAAAATATTCTCTTATTAACCTGTTATCTGTATCGGTACCTATAAAATAAAATAAATAAATTCTGTTGTGTCTGACTGTGTGTCTGCTATGTATTTGCAGCATATGTAGCCGGTATCTATAATTAGATAACAATTTTGCCCAGTATCACAAATACCCTCGAGGTAGCAGGTCACTGGTGAGGACCGCTGTCGCGTGTCGCCGGCTCACAACGACGCACTCAATATTATGTTCAAAAGGTATGTTCCGCTGGAAGTGGCTGGATGCAGCTTCGCGCGGAAGCCGCTCACACGTTACGAATACATTATTTGTGAAATGATAACGTCGCGATGTTCCGCTCGGTAAATGAATATACAGCGTGTGTGCAGCACAAAGCGCACACAATAAATTAGCGAAGTGAGCGGTATGAGCGGCCAGAACTGTGGAGGCTGCTTCTCACGGAAGCTGCCGTCTAATTTGTTTATCTCACAAAGCGAAACTCATTTAAAACTTGAATTTGTTTTTGAGGGTTGGACAGATTTTTAAATACTAATCTACTTTTAGTGCATGCGTTCTGTTGGAGAGCGTCCACTGCAAGAGCTTTACTGAAGTGTTCGACTATCAGTGTGCACCAGTGCAGGATGTACCATTTTACTTCATACTAGGAGAGAGCGCCGAGTGACATCAAGAGGTACCGCTCTGATGTGATTCTTGACGTGCAACTGTTAGGTGTAGGGGGTTCGGTTCGCGAGCGCGTGACGTCACAGCGCTCTCCCACCCAAACAGTGGAAATGCCACCCAAACAGAAATCAGCTGACGCCACATAGTTGTGATCCGCAACATCATCCAGCGTCATATGAGTCTGCCGCCCACTAGTAGTAAGCGTAATGGTAAGAAATATTATCTTATATTATCAACTATAAGTGGACGTGTTCTTGTTCAAATTAAAGTTAAGCTACGCCATATTTTATTTAGACAACTGATTTTATTGAGTGGAAAACCAAATTACCAAGAACCGATCCTTCATAAATTTGATCAACAGCGACGAAAAAAACAATCAAGCGTAATTGGATAGGCTTTCCTCCGACGCAACATAATTGGGTAGACGCACGCGCCTCGCGTGCTCCACGTTAAGATAAAAACAGGTAATTTATTCAAAGAGCACATTCGTCCTGAATTAATTCCTCGTCCAATCTGTATGTGTGGGGTGTCAATAAATCTAAATATTCATCAAGCGGCCGCGAGGGGCTGGGAGAGGGGGAGACGGGAGGGGTGGGGGGCTCATTTAGCCGCATTAATTACACGCGCCCTCTGTTGCACCGCTTAAACTCCTTTTAATATTCGCTACGCGTAGCTCCGTAGCGCTTCGTAGTGCTCCGTAGCGTGACGTAGCAGGCTCGTAGCTCGTAGCTTTAGGGTTCATTTATGCTAGACCGTGCCGGGCCCGAGCCGGGCACGAGCCGTGTCCGAGCCTCGTCCGTGCGACATGTTTATATTACAACGAGCGTGCGCCGAGTCCGCGGTGACTCGATACGGACTAGTGTTGTGTAGTGATTTTTCATTAAGTTAGCATATCTAAGTATTAATAATGGATTTTTCGCTATTGGAGATGGCAGCTATTGCCATTGCCATTGATGACGAGCAATCAAAACCAAAAAAAAAATAAAAGAAATGCGCCGTCATGAAGGAGATTTTTTTACTCTATGTAGAGATTTATTAGATGATGAACAAAAATTCTTTGAATATTTTAGAATGTCTAAAGATAACTTTCATATCTTACTACATAAGTTAACGCCTGCCCTTAACAGACAGCAGACAAGATTTCAGTCACCAATAACATATCATAGAGTACTGGGTACTTCCTAACGCACTCTATTAATTTTTCATCGTCCATGATAATAAATATACATGGTTCCTCCCTAAAATTTCGTCGGTGACTGCTCGGTCCTGCCACGGAAGAGTGTTTATGTTACAACGAGTCGCGACCGTGCGCGGGGCGGGACCGTGCGTCGTCCGGGCTCGGTCGGGGCACGGACACCGCACGGTGTAGCATAAACACAAATAAACAGCTCCATATAAAATGTTCGTGGAGTTTTGAATCCGAGCCTCGTCCGAGCCCGGACGGGGCTCGGCTCGTGCCCGGCACGGTGTAGCATAAATGAACCCTCATCAGTTGAAGCCACGCTTACCTGCAAACTCTGAATAAACGATGTGGAAGCACGTTGCTACTTGTGACGTCACACACTTGAGCTACAACGAGGAGATTGATAATTTAACTCGATGTCGTCATCAAATGGACCACTCACCCTCAAATCCTTACCTTGCTTACGTATACTAGCTTCTGGCAGCGACTTCGTACGCGGATCATGTTGCTTATGCGAGCGACAACGGATCGTCAAAATCAAAGATCTGAAACGTCTGATGTCGAATTCTAATAGCCCGGGGAAACAACAGGTTGTGCGAGACGATTCGAGACGTTTCAGATATTTAATTTTTTAAGTCAACAGAATAACCCCCAAGCTCAAACAACTTTTGCTAAGACGGTATTCCTATATCTGTTATGGTGTAGCTAGGCTCTATGGTACAATTTTTGTATTTTTTATGGTTTAGCTAATTTATTTCGGTTTTCCATCAGGTGTTCAAGTTTCCAAGATAAATTATAGCCTATGTGTTGCCCAAGGGTGAAACAATTTTTCAAATCGGTCCAGCCGTTTTTGATTCCATCGCTAACAGACAAACCGATAAACAGTTTTTTTTAATTATTGTATTGGCTTCAGCAGCATACAAATAATGCATAATACTCATTTTTTTCGAAAAAATATTCAATGTAAAGACAGCTCTGTTTACGGTTTTGATATGTATAGCATAGAATCAACTAAGTCGTGGCTATGCAACGCTTGGCGCGGTCGGTCCATGGATGGGTGACCATCTTGTCATAACGAGTTCTTCCGTGTTTCGAGAGGCACGATAAATGTGGTCCCGGCTGTATTTGAACATCTTTGGCAGTCAGAAACCAGAAAGTCTGACAACCAGTCTTACCAAAAGGTGCCAGGTCTAACTGGGTTGTGGAGGTCAGACAGGCAGTCGCTCCATGTAAAACCCAGTGTTTTCCTCAGCTGCATCCGGTAAGACCGGAAGCTGACCCCAACGTAGTTGGGAAAAGGCTAGGCAGATGATGAGAATAGAACCGACTAGCGACCCGCCCCGGCTTCACACGGGTGCAATCAGAAACCTCAAAATAACAGTATTTCTCCACTATTTAATGGATGTTAATTATACACCTTCTACACCTTCCCTTCTAGCACTAATCTATTCCGCATCAAATTCCGTTGGGTAGTTTTAAAGTTTTTAGCATACATAGAGACTGTGGGTGGGAATTACTGCCCGTACCCGGATAAAATATAGCCTATGTCACTCGTGAATAATGTAGCTTTCGAATGGTGAAAGAATTTTTAAAATCGGTCCAGTAGTTTTTGAGCCTGTTCATTACAACCAAACAAACAAACAAAGTTTTCCTCTTTATAATATTAGTATAGACTATGTAGTTAAGTTGAATGAAAAAATAGTAAAAGTGTTACCTACTTATTTTTGAAAAGTCTTAACATTGGTATGCGCGGGCGCATGCTATATATTTACACCAGATAGAGTGACACTATGCGCACATTGAGACGAACACTAAGTGTAATTAGATCAGCGCTATTCATATGCCTTCGGTAATTAGGTACCAGTAATTAACACAAAAATCAATCATGTTATGCATTGCTTAGATTCGAGGCGTATAGTATTGCGTGTCATCAGATGAGTACAGCAGTAGGTGTGACGGGTGTGTCGGGAGGTGCTGTGTGTACCCATACTTGACAACTTGCATTCTAATTGACTCTATCGTTTCCATGCCGGCTGAGAGGTTTTAATTTGGGTTTCTTGACAATTTAGTTTTTTTTTCGTCTGAGTAACACCGATGAACTTAATGACTTTGCTAAGGTTTGGCATTGGGCAGGACGTTTGGCAGCAGTTGGCAGTAGGTACATACACTCAGCACCAGATCATATATTAAACATTCGGTCGCTGCAGAGGGCGCACGGCGGGCGGCGGCTAACGACTTCCGTTTCCGGCGGCGGCGGACACCGCTACGCGGCACGCGCTACGGGCGGCGTAGCGCTCGCTACGAGCGTAGCCACTCCGCTGAATGGCCATGTCGGAATGAAAGTCAGAATTATGAGTTTATTTTGTGAAATACGAGTGTTTTTATTACGTTCCTTTCCAATTTTATAACGAACAATGACACGCGCGCGGCGCTCACAGCAGCGGAAGCGTCCGTGACGTCACTCCTGTGTGCATGTGTGCGTGCCACGTCACCTGCTCACTCACGGATTTGTATTTTTGAATAAAATAATAATATAAAGTGCAAGGATTTAGTATGATGTATTTCACTAGATAGCATAAGTTGATTAGCCAGTTAGTAAAATATAAGTTTGAATAAATTGAGATATCAATTTGAAGGGCTTTTTAAAGCGCGCCCCCTCTACTGTCCTAATCCTCGCATCTAAATCTCTAAACAAAAAACACGTCCCGGTCGCGAATCTCTGCCGCCTGTGAGCGGGGCGAGGGGGGCGGCGGGGGTCAGGCGGGGGG
>NWSH02000556.1:73907-86670 GCA_002382865.2 Heliothis virescens
GAAAAAAATCAGCTTTATAGGTTCACGGGTTTGGGCCGTGCGATGTTGAGTCAGTGAATCAGTCAGGACTTTGAGTTTTATTTATATATAGAAGAAGAAGAAGATAGAAGAAGCAGAAGAAGATAGAAGAAGCAGAAGAAGATAGAAGACTACTCGACGCACCTGAAAAAAAAGTAGCCAATAGCCTTCCTCGATAAATGAGCTATCCAACACTGAAAGAATTTTTCAAATCGGACCAGTAGTTCCTGAGATTAGCGCGTTCAAACAAACAAACTCTTCAGCTGTATAATATTAGTATAGATTAAATACTCTTAATCAACAACAATATTTATTATTTATTTGGATAAAGATTAATATTATTACGTTGATACAACTCTTAACTCTTAACACAATCATTTCCACCAAAGATTACCATAAAAACGGTTCTAGAGAGTTAATTTTAAAAGATAGATATATACTGTCGCGGACATTTTTTTAGCTCATTTCAAGAGGAATAATTCTTTCGTACATATATTTTTGGTATCTTGAACCGTTTTCGCAGCGCACGCAACGAAAGCCCTCAAGGATGAATATATCTTTCCGTATTTGTGTCCACGATGTCTTTCCATTATTTCTTCGGCTCCTAATAGTTGCAAGCGTGATGTTAATAAGCCTTAAAGCCTTCCTCGATAAATGGGCTATCTAACACTGAAAGAATTTTTCAAATCGGAGCAGTAGTTCCTGAGATTAGCGCGTTCAAACAAACAAACAAACAAACAAACAAACAAACTCTTCAGCTTTATAATATTAGTATAGATATACAAAAATCTGTGAACTGCTCCCTACATAAAGTTTGTGAGGATGTTTCGACTGTTTCACGAAAAAATTATTAGACGAATTTTTATGAAACTTAGGAGTAATATATCTTAAATAGGTATCAGGATAACATATAGGCTACATTTTATCCGGGTATAGGAAGCGGGTGAAACCGCTGGCAAAAGCTAGTAAAACTATACACGAGGGCATCAAACATAGAGAGTGTCCGGTGGAGCAGGCGAGGTGTCGCGGCCGCCAGTGTTTGTGTCGGCACTCGACACACTCGGCCGCTCGCTTGCTCCCGCCGCTCTCGGCGCTCTCAGCGCTCGCCACACGTTTATATAAAGCCAATCTCCAGGTCGAGCTCGTAAGTGTTTGGTGAGGTGCAGCGAGCGCCGACGTGCCGTGATTGCAGCTTGCCTCGATACTACAGTTATATGAACTACAGTTCACCGAAGTTTTAGTCAGCACTATATTTTATTGGTTTCTAAATCTCATAATGAATATATTATTATGTATTGAAGATAGAATTTTGGTAAGTGTATTTTAAATTAATGTGGTAGGTAGCATAAATAAATACAGTGATTAACAGAATAGCCAAGTTCAATACAGATGTTCGCTCAATTAGTTAAATAAATGAGCGCCGCCGACGGAGCAACATCAGACAAATTAGTGTCGCGTCTGGAGCGAAGTATTCAAAGCGACCGATCACTTCGCCGATATTAATTGAGTCATCGATGACGTCACGCGCGCGACAGAAGGTCCGCTGTGTGACGCCTCGAGCTGCAACACACGCAGTAAGCCGCGTGGCGCTCATAATCTCAACATAAAGGTGGTGTTTTTGTGCCATGTCACCGGAGCCGGACATGGCGACGACACGACGACGCGACGAGCGCGACGCGACCCGCGACCCAAATAATTTGTACACCGACTTGTTAATCCACAGACAAAAGCCTTTGATCTGAAGCACAAACTTCCGCACCTCGCCCCCCTCCCCCGGCGCCCCGCCCCCGTCCCGCGCTCCTCCTGCGGGTCCGCGATTAATGTTAGTAGGAATTCGGACGCTTTTATCTTCAAAAAGCGAACACTTTTGCAGAGTTTTTAATTGTTGTGCGATGTTGCGCGCACTCGCTCCACTTGTGGAACAATTGATTTTGTTTTCTTTTGCGTACTTCGGAAACATTTAAACTGATAAGTTATTTTATTAGTAATAGATACTTTAGTGATTGTATTTCTAGGTCAAGAATTAGACACCATTAGACATTTTACCTAGATTTATATATTTTTTTATAAAGATGCACTCTTTTTTATATGAAAGACTAGCCGTTTTCCCGCGGTTTCACTCGCATCCCGTGGGAATTACTGCCCGTACCCGGATAAAATATAGCCTATGTCACTCGTAGATAATGAAGCTTTCAAATGGTGAAAGAATTTTTAAAATCGGACCAGTAGTTTTTGAGCCTATTTATTACAACCAAACAAACAAACAAAGTTTTCCTCTTTATAATATTAGTATAGATTATGGACATCCCATATATGGACATATTATAGACGTGCCTATATGTAGTACCCAATACCCAATGTATCATGTTGTATAGCGCTGGTCAGGCGGCATTACCGACGAGTGCTGGTGATTTTCAGGTGAGCGCCGAGACGATAGGGAGTTCACCTCTTAATTGCGTCTCCCTACTGCGTGTCCACCGGGAACATGTTAAGTCAACCGGCTTCGGACAAACTGTATGAGCAAAGTGGAGGAAGGAATTAATGAAGGTGCTAAACTGTACTTGTGACATGAGTGTTAGTAAGCGTACAGTGATCGACACTATATCGCCTCACAAAGTGGAGCCACTAACCGACAATTTACGGGTATGTACGAGCTTTGACTGCACTTGGACGCCGACAAAATTAAATAATGCATCCGAAGGTAACATCGACTACGAGTACTACGAGCGCTACGAGTGCTACGAAGGACTGACCGACCTCAATGATCAAGACATCTATCATTTTCTTTGAAATTCTCAATTCTCAATTACTTTATTGCGTTCCATAATGTATTTTACAACAGTTGGCATTGTTAGAAGGTACAGAAACAATTATGGACCCTGTCGGGCACAGCAAAATTAGTGTTTTATAGAGGAGAGGATGAAGAGCGCTATTTAAAATTTAAAATATTGCATAGAGGAAGAAAATTTAAATTTCAAAGTTAACAGTTTAAGTGGGTTTTTAATACATATATGTATATTCATATANAATACTCAATACTCAATTACTTTATTGCGTTCCATAATGTATTTTACAACAGTTGGCATTGTTAGAAGGTACAGAAACAATTATGGACCCTGTCGGGCACAGCAAAAGTAGTGTTTTATAGAGGAGAGGATGAAGAGCGCTATTTAAAATTTAAAATATTGCATAGAGGAAGAAAATTTAAATTTCAAAGTTAACAGTTTAAGTGGGTTTTTAATACATATATGTATATTCATATAATTATATTTATTTATATAAATATATATATTTTTTTTATATATTAATTATATTTGTTTATATTCATCATATTTATATCTAACAGGTACATATATTTTTATTAGATACGTGTTTAATTTTATTCAGCGTATTGCACGGTTATTTTGCGGTTTACTTTTATTCATATTTACTAAGGTTGAGAATTTGTCCTTAAAATATTCGTCAATAGTGTAGTAACTTTTATTTACGAGGAAACATTTTAATTTTTTAATAAAGATATTATTTGTACTTGTGTTTTTTATATATTCAGGTAGTTTATTGTATATTTTGATAGAGGAGACAAGCGTACTAGAGGAGTGCATTTTTAATCGTGATGTTGGCAGATTCAGTCTATTGCTATGTCTAAGATTCATTTTTGTTTGGATATCTCCTCTTTTACTATAGAATTGTGGATATTTTCTTACAAACTTACAAATTTCGAATATGTACAGACAGGGTAGTGTTAAAATGTTTAGTTGTTGGAAGTGTGGTTTACAAGAATCGGTGTCTTCAATATTAGTCAGAATTCTTATTATTTTTTTTTGTATGGTAAATAGCGAAGGCGCGTCTGTACTATTTCCCCATAGTATAATTCCATAATATTTTCATGTTTGAAATGTGTAACTTAGTAACGGGACTCATATCGTCCTCGAGTCACACATAATATATCCAGGTCAGTTTCAGAGTGAGTCCATAAAACTAGACATTGACTGATTCTGTCCTTATGTGCTGCTGACACTCATGTTCAATTAAACACCGATCAGCTGCCCCCCCCCCCCCCGGCCCGCGCCCCGCCCCCGCGCCGCCTCTGCGCTGTCGCGCCGCAAAAGTAATTAGCCAGTGTAATTGTACTCGCACCAAATTTCAATTTAGACATATTAGCTGGACAAACGTTCCGCTCACATAATATGTGACTATAATCGCTTTCCATTAAACGAGATTGAAGACTTCCACAGAGCTCATCATTGTGATTTATGTTGAAAATGATGTGCACTTCGCTTCAAACTAGTATTGTAGTTTACAATAAATTAATAGTGCTACATTTAGGTATTTTTATTTATGTAAAGTGAGTGAATGGTGATATAAGTGCGGAGCAGGCATAATGACAACGCAAGGAGATTACGTGCTGCAGACGTCCGCGTCCTCTGATCTCTGACGGCTTCGTTTGTTGTTCGAAGACTGTCTATAGGAGGTACTGCTGACTGCTACAATGTAGTCATCTAGAGATCCACCAAATTATAATATTGGTAATGTTTTCCAAAGTGGTTCCACGGCGGAGTCTACTATCTATATATGTATGCTGACATCTACTTCTGAACAGTTTCCATAGCAACCGACATGTTTACGAGTCTTGTTAACGCTTGTATTATTGTAATTTTCAGCCATTCACTGCAATAAACAGAAATTGCTTAAATTGCTCTGAGGACATATATTTCTTTTATTCGGAACATAAATATTGACATGGTTTTCATTATTGAAAAGTTAAAGCATACTTTCCAATCCGTGAATAAAACGGACGTCCCCATTGCGTTTTTCATGCGGCGATTACCGACGACCGAAAAATGTGGACGCGGATAGTGCCACACGACAGGCACGCGCAGAAGGACTACGGTAGCGCAGTAATACCTGTTATATATTTATTTTTGAGATTTACTAGCACATAATACGTACCATCGGTTTCAAATACACGCATACCGTATCTTTTAGACTTAATTATACATAGTTTACTTCCCAGGCTCTCTTTAATTATTTAAAAGTGGAATTTCTGTGAGTGAGTACTGTGTGGTACATAACGCACTACGTATCAATTGGAATCAATTGTCGGGCATCTGCATTGCGATGCGATAAATCTGTTGGTGGCGGCTCGGGCGCACGAGGGGTGCGGACCGGCGGGGCGGGGGCTGGGGGGGGAGCGGGCTATCATGCACACGCTGGCATAACTGAGTGATGCACAGTGAGGCGAGCGCGTGGGGACGCGCCGGCCACCTGCACCTGCCGCCGACGATGTAGCCTCACTATATGACTTCTGATGGATTACAATGAGAGAATTGCAAAATATCGACTCTTACGCATATGTTAGTGACGATCGCTCTCGCGCCTGTAGGTACATACCGCGTGAGTGAGTGTGGTCAGTGCCGCGGCTGCTCGCGACCATCCACAGCTGCTGAACGAACGGTACAACTTTACTAAATAAACTCTCAGCTCACTTGTACAACTAAAAACCGGCCAAGTGCGAGTCGGACTCGCACACGAAGGGTTCCGTTCCAATATCTATGAAAAATAAACGTACTTATTACCTACAATTAGCCAAAACACAAACTTTTATCGACAACAAAAATTAACTTTGTTTTTCTGAAAAAGTGCTATATCTCAAGAACTACTGACTGTATCTTGTTCAAACCAATTTTGGTTAGTAGTTTTTATTGAGATCTATAACATATATTTTTATCAGATTTTTCACTTTGGTAGTTTAAGAATTACAGGGGGGGGGGACACACATTTTGGCACTTTGGGAGTGTCTTACTCTAAAATGATTGACTTTAGGAAAAAATGGTTTTAGAAACCTCAATACCATTTTTTAAGACCTATCCATAGATACCCCACACGTATAGGTTTGATGAAAAAAAATATTTTTAGTTTCAGTTTCATGTATGGGGAGCCCCCCCTAATATTATTATTTTTTTATTTTTGTTACAAAAATCGTAAAGCGGTTAATATAATACATCTACGTACCAAGTTTTAACTGTGTAGTCCTAATAGTTTCGGAATAAAGTGGCTGTGACATACGGACGGACGGACAGACAGACAGACAGACAGACAGACAGACAGACAGACATGACGATTCTATAAGGGTTCCGTTTTTTGCCATTCGGCTACGGAACCCTAAAAAGTGATATTGATTAAAAAACTTTCAATAAAAAATTTCAGCTGCTTTTGAAGCAAAATTGTCGGCTACATAAAATGTATTTATTGGTTTTCCTATCGGTGTTCCAGTGAACTATGAGTTATCAAGTTCTCATCTGTATGTAGTTACGATGACGCCGTTTTAAAGGTATTTATCGTGACGCTTTCAACGTAACTGTGTAACTGTAACGTTTAAGTGGAGTTTCTTGGCCGTTCTTCTCCATAGGAAGCTACTTGTAGAATGGGTAATTAGAAACAACCTTAGTTATATTTTTTGACATTCATAAGTGCTTGTAAAGGCCTAAATGATTTGATTTTGACTTTGACTTTGAGCACACAGCAGTGTGTGGACAGCTTGTTTAGCTTATTATTGTCGCACGTGATTGCTACTCCAGCTTTACATTACACCTAGGTACAGAACAACAAAGCAGGCACACAGCTATATCTTTAATAATGACTCACATTATGTGCGTGTGCTTATGTTATTAACTTTGTCACAAAACACAGAAAGAGCGATCATTACGCAGATGTATTATGATTTACGTGATATTAGTCGCTAGTGGGTCGCGTACGCTTCGAGCAAACAGGAGTTATTACGAAACGTTTACTGTATGACAACAATATGACAACGTGATCCCTCGATATTAGAATTTTGGCAGCAATTCAAGCGCCACTACATCCCGGCGGAGGACACTCCCGGCTTAGTGCGGCCTACTGCGGTACCTACCCACGTATGTACTCGCACTGTATTCACTCCCAGCTGACTGCTTCATGTAGTGACGGTCTGTGAATACCGACTGCTCCCGTCAGACTTGACAGGGTGATCAATTTTAAAGAATTGTAAATAAATATACTGTAGTAAATGAAACTATCCCTAGAAGGTTACTATAAAGCATAATTTGGAATTGCTATGGCATAAACGTATAGATAATAATTCTAGGGCTTAGTGTGATATCTTGATACGCCGGGCAGACGTCCAGTAGGTTTGTGTTAAGCTCCTAATGCCGGGACTTGGCGTAATCACCGCGCTTGGCAGCCACTGACGTCATTAGTGCGCAGGTAGCTCCCGCAAGCCCTCACTCCCGCACTGCACTACTGACACGCCGGACTCCTCGCCGCACACCTACTATGTATTACTCTAACAACATTAGCGAAACAATAGATCAACTCCACTCAGTTCACGCAACTGGCTGACTGTTATAAAGTTTACTCTCGAACTGCGAGCACATTCCACAGCCGAATAGACATGTAACAAAAGTTTAGTCTCCGACTGAAAAACTGAATTTTCTACTTAAATGGGCGAGATGGCTGCACTCCGAAATCTAGGAAAGAGTAAAACAAACGCGCGCCTGCAGCACAACACGACCGAGTGACGTCACAGTTGTGCGTGAAACTGTCACTGGTCACGTGTGGGTGCGAAGTCGGTACTGTTTTGTTTATATGCACAGCTTTCTAAAAGTAAACTAATACAAACTGTTATGAATAGACGAGGAATTCCTGTCTGGTACCTAATTCCGAGAGTTAGGTACCATGTTATGTGCAAGAATTCACTAACAATGAAAATAAAAGTGTTTAAGTAATAAAACATTAGGCGAGTAACTTCCTAGTGCACATGTAGATAGGCAAGATGCTGTGTCACGTCGTTACAGACAGCGACACGCGCGGCGCCGGCGCCGGCAGCTGTCGCGGACGATGTCAGTGCTGTGTACTCAGACAGACGACAACCACACGTGTTACTGCAATTACTGCCGCCGACACTTGTAGCCCACCTGCCTAACAGTTTATGTATACTACGATAATAAATAATATAGATAATCTGCCTCTTTGGTCTAGAGGCTTTCAGTATTTGGTGTTATAGCAGCGACAGAAATATATTATTTGTGATTTCAACTAGCTATCTAGAAAGAAAGAAAGAAAAACCATTTATTCACACAAAAAAGACGCATACAAAACAGACAACAACAACTTCACGTAAATCACAAAATAAAATAAAATAGACATACAGTACATACAAACAGGGACGTGACACAGATTATACATAAAATTAAAATTGCGTCAGTTTTGCGCGAAAGGGTCAGCGCTCAGCATATATGCTGTGTTCGCACTCGAGAGTGCGAGACAACAGCGCTGGTTTTCAGCGCTGACCCTCATGTCCTTACCTCGGGACAACAAGTAAGGTCCGAGGCAGCAACGGACATATACGCTGTTTCGGCCATTACATACAAAAAAAAAAACAAAAAGAAAAGGTACAACTAACAAAAACGAAACTATACAAAAAAAAAAGAAATAAAAAATAAAGAAATTAATAAACAGATATTATGTACATAAATCGAGAATATTTAAATGGAGCATTTCTAAACTATTACCATAGACCATAGACTGGGTGGCATTGGGCGGACACACACGGTTCGAGGGAGGAGTTATTATGCGTGTTTTTGAGGTTATCGGCCAATTGCACGAGAGATGATTCAAAATAATGAAAATTTTGTAGTGGCGGAAAGTATATCTATACGATGTTGTCTTGTGTTGTGTAGTTGTGGAGTTATAGTGTAATTGATACGAATTGTTGTGTAAGATGAACCCAAAGTTCCTAGTACCCAAAATCTAACTACTACGGTTCATGAGATACAGCCTGGTGACAGACGTACGGACAGCTAAAGCTTAATAAATTAATATTCGGTTTACCCTTTGGTACTTAGTGGTTAAAATATGTACTCATTAAGATATAGGCACCGTTTATACTTTGCCCATGTGTTACTTACTTGCTATATCCGTACATATGAATATGAAACAATAATTAAGTATGCGTAGTTAGTGACGGTATGCGCTCCTTGTTACGTCACGTAGTAAATATTTAATGGGATATCGGTGATGCAGGTCAGCGTCGGCCACCGTGCTACTGTGTGCGTGTGTGTGCGTGTGTGGGGACCCTACAGCGTATTTGTTACATTAAGTTCCTCGCAGCTGATATTGTTTCACGAGGTGGAGTGAAAAGCACTGAGAACAGGTTCATTAGGTAAACATTTTAGTAACGTTTCAGGTGGCGGCGCGGCCGGCACACGCCGCGTCGGGTACCGCGCATTGTTCGCGACTCTAATGTAACTAACCTGTTGTTAATATTTAACCACCTGCACCCCCCCCCCGCGCCCGCATCCCCCGCAACCCCGGTCCCCTGCTGTTTGATTTTCGCGAAATTAACTTAATAACAATGAAGGTGGAGGTTTAATAATCGTTACAGCGATAAGTTGACAGTCGGCCGCGTCCTGATCGCGCACTGATTGTCACTGAGCTCGGCGGCGTGGCTACAAGTGTCGCTCTCAATCAACATTGTTATATGAAATTCATGTTGTAAGATATGTATCACATAACAATGGATTACCAGATATTTATTGGTGAATTTTTGATAGGATAGGATTGCTAGACCTCAAAATGCAGTACTTTATTATATCAAGGGTACTCTCGTCATTGAGTGAGGATCCTTACACCACACGTGATGGTACCAGGCGTACAGACACGCGAGGAGCTCGTATTAACTATTCAGAGGACGACGACACGGAACAGAATCAAACGTAGCTGTAATTATCGTAATGTATGTGCCATGTCCTACATATGCAGTGTTCTATGAAACTTGCCGCAACCAGCTCGTTCTACAGGAATCGTGAACAAAATCACCTTCCATTTCTACACATCTAATTAGTATTATACTTATATTATCGTTTAAGCAAAATATTTTGCATTCAGGACATTTTCACGTTATTATAACTGCTATTAAACGACACAAGTGAGTATAACTAAGTAATACCCACACTACAAAACTCAAGCGATGGTCGCTAGACCACTTTTACAACTACTTTGCCCAGTTTTTTGCGTAAATCATAAGCTTTTCCAGTTTCACAATCCCGCTCTTGTTGCGAAATTAAATAACCACTAAGAAAAGTTTCTCGAGCACAAGCGCTGAACATTTAGGCAATGTTTCGTGTTTCTCTCGCGGATAAACTCTTGCTAATTGAATAATTCTACAGATACAGGTAATGGAGTGATTTCGCTGAGAGTTCGCGCCGCGCGGGAACTTCACAACTACTTATCCGACAACTGAAAATGGTTACCTAACCTGTAATAATTGATGAAGCCTACAATATATTTAATTCTCAGCATCCATTGTGCTCTTCTCGCTGCCGGATAAACGCATAAACAAGAGACGAATGAGTTTTAAATCAGACATAAATATGCTACCAATACTGCTTTGTGTACCTACTTGTAACTTGTTTAAAAGATCATACAAATGTGATACCTTCAAATATTTGTCGAAAGTTTCCAGAGATTGAAACCATGATATGACAACAACAACAATTAGAGACACAAACCAACAGAAATGGGTCAAAAATCAACAATTGAAAGTGACGCCTGTTCGCAAAGTACAGGAAATGAGCCCGATTTACATTAACATTCAGCGGAACGGTTTGACTGCTCCCGGCGGGGGAGCGGTGCGGGGCGTGCGCGGGGCGGGCGGTGGGGGGGGGCTAGTACGCTCGTAATCTCGCTTAATATGAAGTAAATAATAAATGAGAAGTGTTTGTTGTTAGCGCTACATTATGCAGGTGATCAGTCGCCGCGCTCGCCTCTCGATACTGACTGCTGACTGGTTGATGTGTCGGTGGAGGCGACGTGCATCGTATAAAGGTCAAACGGACAAAAATGATGAAGTCTTAACCGACATAGTACAGAGTGTGTGTGTCAGTCACGTGACGTATGCGCTCCCGGCACGGCGCTGACACATCGCAACAACACCCGCGTGTTGTGTTAGCGTTACTACGAATCACTCGCGCACCAATTGCCTGCTGACGGAAAACACAAATAAAAGCAAACGTGCACAGAACTTCAATAGGCAGTGCGTTTAGAATAACGTAACTATGTACTATGATGGTGACAACCTATATTACGTTATATTACACATATACCTATGCTAAGTACGTAGGTACTAAGAGTCAGTCAATGGCTTAGCACAGAAAGTAAGGTTCGGAGTGCGGTGCTGTTTTGGGTTATTTGGTCTCTAATGATCTGAAGTCTGAATAATAGTTATTTTTATATAGATTATAGGCAGCATGTGGATGTTGTACTCGTACTGTAAGCACTCACTTTTCAAGAACTCAGTGTCTGCCTCACTGTCACAAGGACTGTCCAAGAGCTGAGCAGTGACGGCAAGTGAGCCATTCCGCTATAATATTCCGATGTGAAGGAAATTATTTATTGTTTCGCTGCTCACTACGTAATACGCAATCTTTTCCTGCGATCTTTCAATCATCTATTATCAACTGAGATTACGTTTCCTTTTCTTTCCCAGATATTATTAGTTATATTATCTGTTATGTAGCAAAATGTAATATCGAATTGTCTGTTCGCAATCGGGACTATTCGGGACACATAATAATATATCTCGAGAATCTTTATATGTCACACAATGATTAGCTGAATATTACATCATACCAATGTCGTTGATATTTTCTGAAATAGGTACTTGTATGTATCTAGTACGTACATTCAAGTACTTTTGTGATTTTACAGAGCATCAATGTCATATGGTTTTTTAGAATGAATGTTGACGTACAGAGGAATAGCGAAAGTAGGTATGCAAAATCGCCCCCAGTACATCGTGCAGCTATGTGTCACTGTACAAGATTCTAGATTGGGCTTCAGTAACGACAACGTATATATCGTCGGGGCTATACCACAAACATCGTGCATCTTCTGTGCTTTCCGATGAGCCTCAAAACCTGCACGATATAAGATCTTTTAGATACCACTGATGATGCCGTGAGTGTGGCGAAATATTGACTATCTAATTTTGGTCATCGACTCGCCAAGAAGTATGTTATTACTGAAACCACCTGTTTAAAAATACATTTTCACAAAAATTACGTAAATTGGTAATAACTCTTAACTTGACAATTAAACATACAATATTAATGTAGCATGTATCAGAGCGTATACTAAGACCTCGTTACAGGCTAGATACGATCGCATAAATATTATTCATGATTCAATTCGGTTTCAATAACGCACGGAATCCGGCGGCGTCTCCGGCCGACTCCGGCCCGTAAGACACTCGTGAGACGCTTCTAAATAATTCTCTGTGTCCTGAGGTCCCCCCTCCCCCTGCTGGATCGAACCTCACCCCCGCGGGTGCCTGGCGGGCGGGCGGGACAGGCGCTCGTGCTATCGTGCTAACTGCGGCAACACTGCACTACAAGACGTGTGTCTCGCGCGGACCTCTCACACGATCTGTTTATTCGTCTAATTGTTTCAGAATGTAGATAATGTCATGTGTCCGTCTCCACCTGTTTTACGTTCTCTGTTGGTTCGCAAACTTGTGTTTGCATTGTAATCTCGTTATGTTGCACATGAAATAGTCTGTGTTGCGCACTCTATGTTGTTGTTTCTACTTACGTCAGTTTATGGCCTGCAAAGCATTCATATAAAATAACTACGTTAAAAAAAACCGACTTCAAAACTAAAAAGTAAAAAATAAAAAGTTTATTAAAATAATAGGTTTGATGTCGGTGCC
>NWSH02000556.1:89757-100382 GCA_002382865.2 Heliothis virescens
AAAAAGTGCTATATCTCAAAAACCACTGACTGTATCTTGTTCAAACCAATTTTGGTTGATAGTTTTTGTTAAGATCTATAACATATATTTTTTTTAGATTTTTCATTCTGGTAGTTTAGAAATTACAGGGGGGGGGACACAAATTTTAGCACTTTGAAAGTGTATTACTTTGAAATGATTGACTTTGAGAAAAAATGGTTTTAGAAACCTCAATCTCATTTTTAAAGACCTATCTATAGATACCCCACAAGAATAGGTTTGATGAAAAAAAATAATTTTATTTTCAGTTCCATGTATGGAGAGCCCCCCTCTAATATATATTTTTTTTATTTTTGTATAAAAATCGTAAAGCGGTCAATATAATACATCTACCTACCGAGTTTGAACTATGTAGTCCTAATAGTTTCGGAATAAAGTGGCTGTGACATACGGACATACGGACAGACAGACAGACAGACATGACGAATCTATAAGGGTTCCGTTTTTTGCCATTCGACTACGGAACCCTAAAAACACAACAACATTGAACGAAAGCAAAATCAGACATGACGTTGAAGAAAATATTTTTAGTTTTGACAAGTGATGACAGAGTTGTCACAAAATATGCGAAACACGATATGGATTTATTTTAAGTTAAATTATATTTTGAAATAGTAAAAGATAGGGTAGGTAGGTACTAAGAACTAAAAACTAAAAAGCGTCAAAAAATTCCTCCCCATCGCTGTCGACTGGGAGCGTGCCCAAAAGGCTGGCAGCATCGCCACGCTGGATGGCAATGCTTAATCTTTGACCTAGGTAATAGCCAGCCTTTTGGTCACGGGTAGCGTCAACCAGCCGCCTTTAATTAATTTAATGTTAATTCTTATAAATCTTTTTTACAACTGCTGTTTGTGCATAGTACAAATTGTTATTAATTATATCAAGTTGTATTATGTATTTATTATTAATAATTAATATCTATGGAAAAATCGATAAAGACTATTTTATGTAGTGACAACATTTACCTCCTACACATTTTTTGCGTTTTTATAATAAAAATACTTTTTTTAATAATTACGATGGCGCTCAGTAGAATGTATGTAAAATTCATAATTTTATTTATTAAAGTGAATGATATTTGTAATTCCTTTCAAAAGTAGTGTCCACAATGGACCCAAGATGGGCAATTCCCTTTTGGTTTAATTAAGACATATGATATGATATTTTAGTTTTGATGATAATAAGTACTACTGGAGTTATGAACAATTAATTTCACTTAGGGGACAGTTGAACGTGAAGTAGTATTGTGCAAGCAGACGATCCCCGAGCGCGGCGCTAGCAGTAGTTTGTGTGCACACCTCGGACTAGTGATGTGCAGCAGGGTGACATTATAAGATAGTGCAACAGGATGATGCTGTGAAAAGAACATAAAAAAATGACAGTAACAAAAAGCGTCGCTCAAGATGTTGGTGCTTAGAGGTTATTGCTGTATTTATTTCGTCATGTTCCTTGAAAGTACATTCTTTACATTTTGTATTATAACCGTAGCAGCACCACACATGTCAATACTCGGCCAAAAATATTGAATTAATTGGCACAAGCACAATCATGTCATAATTTCATATAAATTAATTAATCATGTTGATGCTTTAAATCAATTCCTTGAGTATTCCAACATCCCAGGTAAGTTTAAAGAACAATTTGTTAAGAATGTAAGACGAACCGAACACACGCCACGAAGTTATAACAAAGAAAGTTTTAGCTGCTCGTGTAGCAGCGGATCATACAAATTGAAACTGCCGATCGTGAATAAATCCCACGCACAAGGGCGCACGACTTGATGAATTTGCAAGGATTATGAAAATCCAGGTCTCAATCCGTCGCGGTACGTATTGCGGCATGCCGTATTCATATCAAACTTTGCCAAAAGAGTTCATTAAAAAAGTTTGGTATGTTGCTAAATCGCAGCGCGCGACACAACGCTCCTGTCTAACTAGAACAGAAGGTTCATTCTGTGATAACAGCAGGTCCAGTGCACGTGCTCTTCCCTTTAGTGAACAACTTCACTTTCTGAGAGGTGTGACATTAATCTTGAGCGTGGCTCGTCGAGTAGTGATATCAACATACTTGTTCTCTATTTAAACGTATCACTCGTAATGTATACCTTTTGCACAATTTTGTTTTGTGTTCATTGCTCGGCACCCGAAAATTTTTAACAACCGCATGTAGCCCGGGAAGTTTCATTAGAGTGTTGCTCCTAGGCCGCACGGTGTCGCACTGTGCTGCACGGTGCTGCACGGTGTCGCAGGGGGTCGCACGGTGCTGCACGATGTTGCACAGTGCTGCAAGGTGCTGTGTGCATCGTCTGCGGGCTGTTTACTGTTGTAATAAAGAACACTCAGTTCTGAGAAGGCAATTGAATTGTGTAGTTTATGGTGGCTGGGAATTATATCTCTCTCATTTTACGGGATGGTAAAATTGTCGTCTTGGAGATATGGCATGCAAACCGTGATATGTGATAGTATATTTGTGTTGTTGATATAAGCCTTTACTAAGGCAATGTTTAACAGCGTGTAATAGCTTGTCACCTGTAATTGTATCATAGTTATGATATTTGCCCTGGAGTTTCATAAAAAAATAAGTTTTTATAACTAGAGTGTGCACATCTTGGTGGCTCCAATGTCGAAAGGTGTAGGATTTATTATAAATCAAAGTATTAAGTGAAACCAATTAAGTGACCGCAAGCAGAGGAGGGTCATTCATGCTGAAACCCTTCGTAATATAATTAAATCACAATCCGGAGCTCCGGTCACAAGGAAACGTTTCCTAATACAACCTTCAGATGTCCTGGCTCTAGCTAAATTGCATTCTTAACATGTCCCACTTGAAGTGAGGCGTGTGTGTGTGTGTGTGACGTCACAGGTCACCGCGCGGCAGTGGCTCGTCACGCGTCACCGCACTACATTCCGCGCGGAACATTATGAGCGTCGCACAAAAACGTCTGATTCACAACAAGAAATACTGCGAACACATTGTCGGCACGTGTAGTACGTGTGACACGGTGACTGTGAATGTAACGACACGTGTGCTCATAAGGAGCGTGTCATAACATGGTGGCGATAAATTACGTGTACTCGTCGTGAGGAGGTAGTGTCAGTCGTCCATCGCCCGACACCTGCCCTGCTAATGGCTGCTCTGCTACTTTATGTTTAGAGATATAATAAAACTAGTCGTCATCCAAATTCATTGATTCAAAACTCAATACAGGACACATACATGACCCTGTACACAATAGATGACCTAATGTCGAGTACGCTCGGTGCGCGAGCACTTACATGACATTAGTATATTAGTAATAGTCTTAATTTCTAAAATCATGTATACAGACAAGAATTTCGCTTTTCTGTTTATTAACAAGATCTCACTATTTATCTTCTCCTCTCTCTTACTGAAAGTACCTGCGTAAAAACGAAGGTATCCAATTTTCCAATCGATCAACTCAATTTAGTCTCAGTATCAGCAAAAAGGCCTCGAGTAGGTAAGCAACGTAGCTCTCGTAGGCGTCGTAGCTCGTAGCGCCGTAGATTGCGTAGCGCTGGATTACGTAGCGTCGGTTACGTCACGATTAGTGGGCGACACAAATTAACTGGAGTCTTCGCTACATGGCGCCTTTTCATGTAGCGTTTTCTATTTAAGGGTATTATGAGAGAGAACTACTTGTGCCGATGATACGAGGGTACGACGTTGATTGGGTTAAAAACGGCACTTTAATAAAGCTTCGGGTTACGAAAAAAGTTTTCATCCATATTTTTGTATTATCATTGTCTGGATACGAGTGAACTGTTATATGATGCTCGAGTTAATAGGTCCTTAGCAGCAGATACACGCACACAGCCGCGCGCGCGGGTATTATCACAAGACGTACATTAGCGCGGCGGGCGCACGCAACTCGCGCGATTTATTGCACAAACAGCCGCCCCGGGCTTAAACGATTTCTTATTGCTTCTCTCATGAAAATTATTGCAAATAATTCTAAACATTACTCACAGGTTTACGTTTATATTAAAAGTAGACGTTTATTAATGTTTTGCGGACTTGCGAGATCTGGGACTCGGCTCCGTGGGTTGGAGATAAAATAAGTAGGTCAACGACCTCTTTACGTGTGATTGTGTTGACGCGGATAACAAGTTCACATATGTAACCACTATCGCGTCGTTCTACTGTAATCGTTTTGTGCAAGTTGTAAGTTGATAACACACAAATGAGTGTGACGTCACATCGCGTGACGAGTGCGGCTCGCAGACACAGCGAGGCTTTGCATTGAACCCGAGAGGAGCTCAACCAATACTTTTTCCACAGGCGGGACACATTGTATAGTATAGAAACCCAGGTTCCTTTAACTATTGCATATCATTCCTATTCACGTTTGCAATTGTGATATTAGTAGGAAATCAGGGCAGAGGTACAATACTGTAGACCATTTTAAAAAGTGAATTAATCGTAGAGTGATTACTAAAATAAACATTCAGTTTGCACCAATACTTGCGCAAAGGTTAGTCCTTTGACAAATACAATTTCTGCAATATGACACATCAGCATACACAGAATACTAAATATTAATTTATAGTGCTATGTTAACTATTTTATTATTTACGATACCCTAAACAATTCATACCATAGTTCATGCTGCAAACTACGTACTTAGGTTTGTATGTTCAAACGAAACGTTACCGCGTCCACTGCGCTCCCTCATCATATCAATTACAATCAAATAAACACCGTCTGTGTTGTGCTCTTGTCACACACACACACGTACACACATGCACGCACACATGCGGACGGTGGAGTTAACCCGATCGCTTTAATTGAATCTGCGCGCGGGACGGAACGAGCGGCTAAACATTTTCTTTTCATTTTCCGATCAGCGTCAAGGAAAATATTATGGAGCGAAAATATATTGGATAATTTACCATGTCGCGTTTTAGATGAGGGAAATTATAGTTGATGGCTCGTGTGCGCTGCCTCGCGTGTTATGTACTGAAAATATATTTAGATACGTAACATAAAATAAGGTAAACGTGAACGGTAATGTTACGTGTATGGTAGACGTAAAGGGGATACAATCTAAAACTGCTTTTATGATAGTTTATAACATGTTTTACTAAACATTTCTAACGTTTTGGGATGTCTAGTTCAGATCAGACGCACCGCTTGCTCTCTAGCCAGTAATTAGAAATATTTTTAATAAATTTTCTCTGATATCAAGTGGAGTTCTGAATACAATATATATTATCGTTGTTGAACACTTTCGTTGAGTTTGTAATAAACACCCTCGTAGTGAAAGTTAGTTTTAAGGAGCCAACAGAAAACAAGAAACAATTAAGTACACGCTTTGTATGCACGGAAAGGAAGTAGTTTTACAAAATAACGTGTAAAGCTCTCGACAGAGAAATCCTCGGCCAGCACAAATAACTGCGGTATCTGAATCACTTAACCCTCGCCGACCGTGTACCGCCGCCGCTCAAAATAAACAAGCGCGCCCACTACTCGCACTCCATAAATCTCGCGGCGCGGTGCGGTGCGGCGCGGCGCGGTAAGGCGGCGGTATTAAGACGTACTGGTAATAAAAAGCCGCGACTTGCGGCTCATTAATAACGAGCGCTCGCTACGACTTGCTGCACTAGCATGCAGAGACGTACGAGAGTACTCATGAAGTAAAAAAATATATTATTGTCAACGACCGAAATTTTTGACCGACTTAAAAAAAATTACGTCAACCACAGACGTGGTTATTAATAAAACCCCAAGTTATCTTTCTTTCTAAAAGTAAATAAAGAAAACAAATCACTGAAACCGATCTGCACTGTCGAGTAAAGTCTGTGCACAGCACGTGCAACGTGCAGCGCGCGTACGCGTGTGCGTACTCTGTGTTGCAGGCGCTCACATTTTGTCTCAGATTAGTCACAATTTGCAGAACTTTCCGTTAAAGTTATAATGTATTCTTTTTCACAAGAAATTTATAAATATCTCGCGCATAAGTAAACATAATATCATGTAGGAGTGCTGAGTGGAGCGGTTCCGAGGCGGAACTCGTGTGAGTGGCAACCTCTACGTAAGTGGTATCGATACGTAATAAACAGCGAGCTCCGAACAATCTCATTGAATGTTAGCACAATGCCACTGCAGTCATCTGAAACATTTCTTTTGTAGTAAATGTGGCCGTGTAGTCGAGGAGCTTCGGCTCGGCCTGGCTCGGTGCGGCTCGGTGCGGCTCGGTGCGGCTCGGCACTGCGCGGTGCGGCGCTGTAATGAATACAAGAAATAAAAGGCGTGCGAGTCTGATTGTCGCCCTCCGCGCCGCCTCGCGGATGCGTGCAGAATGCCAAAGTAGAACAACTTAGTTAGGACAAGATGTACTGCAGTGTGTGATGCCGTGAATATACTTTATATCTTTATTTTGGTTTCTAATGATTTTGTTATATATTGAAATACTTCACTTACGGTGAATGAGTTTTGAGATGATGGTGGAGAGAAAAGACAAAATAATCTGATGACACAGTCGTACATATTGGCGTCACACTGTGGCATATGGTTTATATTTTATATTTGCTAATATAACAGCAGAGTATTCATAAATTTGCCTTGTAATGATGACTGTGTAACTAAAGCTCCAATAAATTAAATTACAAAGGAATACCTATTTCATTAGAAAATCTAAGATTTATATCTCAGAAAGTAGGAACACTGGAAATAAGCAAACTTATGTAAAATCAGTAGTATAAACAGTTTAGTGCGGAGGCTCGTCGTGCCTCGTTGTGATTCAGTGCGCGCGGCGGCGGCACGTCCGAGACGCGGTGTGCGTCACGTCGCGCGATGTCGCGTGTTGTCGCGCGGAGTTTGCGTCGCGCAAACACGCCACGCGCCCGCCACGCCACGACACGCATCACATCATCATATTTTTTGGGTTTCCTGTTGGGGAGAGACAAGTTTGTCGCAGTTACTCGATTATTTTATTTACTCAAATCATAAGACGTGGTAGTTTTGTGTTAACAACAGTACAATTTTATAAAGACAATATAGTTCAACATTCTCCCTGTAGTTTTCAAATTCTGGTGTCAACAGGAACCCAGTTATTCCGTCCTACTATTACAAAGCTCGGTAAATATCTATGGAACAGTTAATTAATATAAATATGTACATATTTATAGACGTGCTCCGATGGTGGGGGCTTATGAGAGATCTTAACATTAGGGGCGAGCGGACGCCGTAATCCCTCCAAATGAATGTTTGCCGAACAAACGCCGGTCCTACTGCTGTAATATGCACGCACTACGTAACCGGCGGTGCAGAAGCCACATAATACCCACTACTTACATAGTTTCGTACATGACAAGTACAAACGACGAAGAATATAAGGTCAATTGAGTATTCCATCCCTAAGCAGAAACATTTAACAGAGTTTCAGTGTCAAGTGATTTACTAATAAAATAATCTTCACACAAATGTACCTATCTAGTTGTACTTCTGTTTCAATGTAATTGCTGGTAGTAGGTACACAGTAATGCGAATGTTAAACTGGGTCATACGACCGGCTGTGACGTCACGTGTCACGCCACACGTCGTCGTGTCGCACGCATCGCGCAGTCACGTCTTGTCGCTATAGTAGACATTGCACATTGTTATTATGCCGTCACTATTAGTTTGAAATGCCGATGACGTCAAAATATTTAATTTTTGTACCCGAAAGTGTGATACCTAACTTTAATAACAATAATCGGTTATTGAGATATCAAAAAATTATGTTTATTGTCTCATCATAATTATGTTATTTTTATCCCGACTGATTTGAAAAGCTAAGTCAAGCGACTACCGCGGTGTGTGGCGAAGCAACAGTGGGTCATTGTGTGACACATCGGCTATCAGGCGGCGCACTCACTCGGCACACACGCATCGGGCCGCGGCCGCGACCCTCCGCTCAGATTTATTGGCTGATTGAAAGCGCCGCGCGGCCGCGGTGGCCGACCGTAATGCTCTCAGTTAATGTGGTCACGCATCTGCTCGGACAGCCACCGCAACCGACACATTACTCATTATTACGTCTTCCTTAATGGGGAATGGTATTTGGCTTCCGTCATACAAATTAAAGGGAAATGGAAGTCTTTCCTTGCATTCAATAACTAGTAACTATGAAATAAATGTGCAGCAAGTCCCCTCGTATCGCATCGCCGATGTTCAATCGAGTGTGTAACGTCCACTTACAAAGTGTTTATTCAAATGCGTTCAACGTCCACGGCCACAAATTCGCTGCTTACCACCCGAGGGCGTCGTGAAGTGCTCCTAACTACCTCCGCCGCCATTACGGGGAAATTGAATCAATTCCTCGTGCCTCCAGGACATATTTCTTGACAAGCACCCCTTCACTCGACATGTAGCAATTTTCTATCTCTTTATGGAGCGGCTAGAATTCGGAAGTCATTTCGTGTGACCCGTCCCTTTGTCACGCTTATTGAAGTAGTGCACAGTCTGCACAGGAGCGCCGCTGTCACCCCCTCGTGTCACTCGTCAACACATCCTTTACTGCGTTTAAATTTACAAAAATACCGTAACATCATACATATTCTATTATTATTGCGTGAATTAGTATAAGTACAGAACGTGACGCGCGGCTCTCGTAGTTATTTAATAGAGCGTCAGTCATTACGCTGAATGTTTAGCGCGGTATGAATTTACGATGTGCATCTGTCAGTTAAATGCAACACGCGCCATGTTTGTGGTCTGCCTTGTAATTTAAATGAAAATGTTCGCTGTAACAACTAACTGATAACGCGCCCGTGACGGATGGACGAGGAAAACTGCCGGCTGTACGTCATTACGCGCATGCATAGTAACCATGTCACATGTTGGACACCGACAGGGGTTGCGTTCAACACTTATTTCTTACAAATGCGAACTCTTAAATGTATGATACTTCACATCGAGTTATAACATGACACGTTGCCTTCCTAGAAACTGGAGTACTTTTCACAGTATTTAGGTTTTGGACAATTTGTTATCATTCACTTATCCTTATTCGTGAAAACGCAAATAGCTCTCACTGTATGCCTGCGCTAATCCTGTGGGCATTGAAGGCGACGTGCTCAAATTGATATAAATGTCCGAGCTGTGTTCGCCGCGCCATAGATCAATAGGTGTCTAGGTGTCGTGACGCGCGAGTCTCACGCGGCGCGCCCGCGGGACGACGCGGCGCGGCGGCGGAGCGGCGCGTGAAATGAATACCGCGCCGGACTGATACATCACGACATTCAGACAGCTTGCATATGAGAATTGTTTCTGTTACTTTTTGACGTGATCTCGGACGTGGAAAATTAAACGGAGACCTTTCTTACAGCAGTTGTGACGGTATTTGTTACAGATTCGTTCTGAAAAACAAGATATTTTATTATGCAACGCTTTTTCACATTTCAGTGCTTGCATCGTTTGCGTTGCAGGTCATATTTATCATGGTATCTCGTGAAATACGATATCGTACAAACCCACAAAACCTTCTGACAAAAACTGAAATCCCATTACAGAAAAATGCTTTTGAACAAAATAAAATTTAAAAATATTTCAATTGTTGATACAACTTTATATTTTTTTGATCGAAGCCCGCACCATTAGGTAGTGTTAAGTATTACGTTGGATTGACTTTTTAAAATCATTGTTTTAGCGACTAGGGGCCGGTTTCAGAGGTTCCAGATACAGTTCTAGATAGCTGCTTATAAAGTTCTAGATAGCTTAGAATATTAGGCAAAATTAAAAACATTTTATGGCATTATCTGTCAGACAGCTATCTAGAACTGTATCTGGTAACTCTGAAACCGGCCCTTAGTCGTTAAAACATTGATTTTTAAATATCAGTCCAACGTAATACCTAATGGTGCAGGTTTCGATCAGAAAACACGAGATATCACTCTGAAACTGCACTAGTCTACGCACTAATCTTAAGGTCATCATGCTCATATGTTTGCGTGTAATCACTTGTCGCTTAGCGATAGAGCTTCCCTCACTCAATCGACTCCAATTCGCTGATATTTTCGTAGATACACGCGCCGCCGGAGATACCTTCGTTTTTCATTACCTTCAGTAACGTCAACATGAACTCGGTACATTTCGTCACTTCGTGTTATCTATATCTATATCTATCTATATCTATATCTATATATCTATACATATAATAAAACAGTAAAAAAATCGTGTCTGTACATTTCATATTTTTACAAAACGAAATATATAGGGTTATTAGAAATTGAAAGAAGAGTAAGAATTCGAAAAAAAATTTTTGTCTGTTTGTATGTTTGAATGTTTGTTTGTTTGTTTGTCTGTTTGCACACGCTAATCTCAGGATCCACTGAACGGATTTAGATGAAACTTGGCAGACATATAGCTTATATATCAGAATAACATATAGGCTATATTTTTTTTGGAAATTCGCTCTTTAAGGGGGTAAAAAGGAGGGGGTAAGTTTGTATGAAACTCCGTCAGTTTTGAAGCTAATTCGATCAAAATTAATATTTGGCTATTTGGTTAGAAATTAAGAATGACGCAATAATTATTTTTGGAAATTCTGCCTTACCGGGGGTGAAAAAGGGGGGGTAAGTGTCTAT
>NWSH02000556.1:103544-190914 GCA_002382865.2 Heliothis virescens
TGTTTGTTTGTTTGTCTGTTTGCACACGCTAATCTCAGGATCCACTGGACGGATTTAGATGAAACTTGGCAGACATATAGCTTATATATCAGAATAACATATAGGCTATATTTTTTTTGGAAATTCGCTCTTTAAGGGGGTAAAAAGGAGGGGGTAAGTTTGTATGAAACTCCGTCAGTTTTGAAGCTAATTCGATCAAAATTAATATTTGGCTATTTGGTTAGAAATTAAGAATGACGCAATAATTATTTTTGGAAATTCTGCCTTACCGGGGGTGAAAAAGGGGGGGTAAGTGTCTATGAAACTCCGTCAGTTTTTAAGCTAAATCGATGAAAATTAAAGCTGTTTCTGGCCTTCGTTGTGTGACGGTGTCGCTGTTTTTCACACGGACTGCTTTATGTAGCTTTCTCGCGCGTAACTAGCTCCGATAAGTGTTCACTTTTACCGATAGATGGCGTTGTCCATACATTCTTAAAAGGCAGTCAATGCAATGCCCATTGCTTTTTGGTATGATAAGTCTGAAACATCTCGAATAGTTTCGCGCAACCCGCCGTTTCCCCGGCCTCTTAGAATTCAACATCAGACGTTTAAGATCTTTCATTTTGACGACCCGTTATCGCTGGCATAAGCGACATGTTCCGCGTACGAAGTCGCGGGCAGAAGCTAGTTGGTAATAGTCCCGCGCGTGTAGTGACGTCATCACACGAGCACATTATATCGGTTCACGTTTGAAGTCGATACAAGATATTACCGTTGTATTTGCATGCTGCCGATTAGGTAACTTGCGGGTAAGCTTAAATCATTATTTCATACATTTAATGTTTATCAGCAGCAAAGGATATCTGAGTGTTACACCAACTACACTTTACGAAAGTAAGTACCTGAGTGAATCTACTAAGTGTTTTGGCTTTCGTGGATGTTTTTAAATAATTGAGCTCTATCTCGACTTTTCACAAAAGGATTTACTTAAAACGTCTTTATTCACAAAACTAGTACGTAGCGTCCCCAGGCGGCTAGCACAAGTAATAAATTAGTTATTGAAGTAGTAGTGAAGTCAATCTGCAGCCTCCTTTTAGTTGAGTGAGGCTTGTCGACTTACTGCGGCGCTCCACCGCACTCGCTGATAATACCACTGACAATGTTACAATACTGCAGCAAAAATATTTTAAATAAGTGTATTGAATTGTGTAAACATACAAACGGACATACATTTTACAGAGGTACATTTATGTTTGCATGTTATAAGAAGAACTGTATTTTTTTCTATGCAACTTTTAGTTTGGTTCTTTAGTATTGCTACAACTATGCTACACTTGTTGGTAAAAATTCATACGACTTCCACGCGTCTTGTCTTTTTTCAGCCACAATGGTCTGTCGAGAATTTTTCATCAGTCGGCATACACTCGTCGCTTTGTGGTCGAACTGCAAGTCAATCACTTTACAGCTGTGCGTGCCAGCGTCTGATATCTGACCGTGCCGCACCGCAGCGCACTGTGCGGCACCGTACCGTGCCGTACTATACCGAATGCCGCCGAGTGCCGGCAGTCGGTTCATTGTCATTTTTCAATTCTCGGAGGCGCCGCCAAAAAAAGCTGTTCAATCGTATCGGAACCATTGTGCGCTCCCAACGCGAATATTTCAAAGGAAATCATTATATTACGCCCTTATCTGAGAGATTTCAATTTGAACTGCTAACCCGCTTGCTTCACATTGGGGGCTAGCTTTTAGATGGATGACTTTATAGTAGTGTACTCGTGTAGCTGTGTTAAGTAAATAATCTACCCCATTGCGGCCCCATATTATAAGGTACAGGTATCAATAGATGAGGCGCTCATAGATTTATACAATGGGATTGATGACTTAATTCTCGACGTCTACAATGTTACTGAAGGCATAGGTACAATATCCTACGAAAATATGAGGCAGGTACTAGGTAAGATGCAACCATGTCGCAGTGAACTAGTTAGGACTCGACTCAAATGAGCAATCATTGTGTATCGCTAACAGTGTGACACTCGTGCGGTGTCGGAGATGCGCATCGGAGCGGTGCGCGGCAATACGTTGTGCGGTTCGATGCGGAACTGTTTTATTGTGCAAGTTGGCGCGCTGTCTGTTCCGCGCCGGTGCCTGCCGCGCGGCTAGCTCTCACTCACAGCGATGCCCACTTGACCACCTCTTATAATTATTATTTTTTTCTAATTTATGACTAACTTATATCATTACCCATAGGTAACTAAAATTGAATTCATCACTTTTCAAATAAAAAAAAATACATTTATGGTTTCGGTTACAGATTCAACGTCAGGAAAAAGATTCCACAAAATGTTTCCGTTGAATTTTCCTTATTTTTGATCGTTAAATAGTTTGACTAAAGCGTCGCCCACAGTATGACCGAATCCTACTTGCAGCAGAACATAAAAACAAGGCGTCGAGCGTCACCCGGCGTCTAATGCGATGTATTGAAATGTCCCCGAGTCTC
Source organism: Heliothis virescens (assembly GCA_002382865.2). Lineage (NCBI taxonomy): Eukaryota > Metazoa > Arthropoda > Insecta > Lepidoptera > Noctuidae > Heliothis > Heliothis virescens. Next base: position 106,024 of record NWSH02000556.1, read on the forward strand.
TCGATAAACACGCCGGGGCTGGCGGGCGGAGCCGGGCGGCGGCGGTTAACTCGCCGCTCCACTTTACCGAGGCGACAACCTCGTAGAGGTTTTTATTTGCAAGCTTTTTTGCTTGGTGTTTCATATTCACACGATGACTGCACGAGAATGCGGGACGTAAGTATTTGTTCACCTATGTGTCATGTGTGTATGTCGACTTTTGTCTTTGCTGACTTTTTAACAGAAATTCAATACGGTGGTGCGGCTTTTTTTATGTTTAACTATTAGGGTAGTAAAATATCCCCAAATAAATTATTTTATTTGTTATAATTGTAAAGTTGTAAAAAAACCTAGTCCGTGCATTTGTAGAGATATGGAGCGGTCGGTAAGAGCAGGCGAGGCGAGGCGCAGCACATCGGCAGCCCTGCCAAGTTTGGAGCGATGTTTTTGCCAGCACGCGGTGAGTAATGTGCGCCGCGCGGCTCCGCCCGACTTCCGACACACTCACACATAATGACTCGCCGACAACTGTTTTCGCAACATCCAAGTCTTTGTTGCAATCCATAGATATGTACAGAATATCCAGTCGACAAAAATTTTGTCAACAACCAAACAACGTTATAACATCTTAGGTAGTTGTATAAGTACGCTGATTATATTCTGCTGGTGGTACAGACTGTGGTCATGACAATACATAAGCTAACTATAGATTGTAGACCTGCACCTGCCACCTGCCAATTTTGACAATGGTTAAATTGAGATAAAAATAAATCCTTAGCATATTTTATGAATGACCATTGAGAAAATATTTGCTCAGTGACTGAACCTTCTGCGTGTAACATAGCCGGTGTGTCGCTCGAATATGCACAAGTTTATTTGAGCGTTACATTTTGTTGCGTCGAGACATTCGGCTGCACTTTGAACGTTTATTTCCGTCGATCTGAGATGAAGGAATAATATCGAGTGTGGTCGCGTTCACTGCGCCGGCAGATAATGCGGAGACGATCCGATACTTGATGTTTGTAGTAATATCTTCTACCAATACTCTATTTCGATTGAGTCGATAAAGGTATAAATTCTATATGTAGATAAAACATGTGTTTGTGAACTTAGCGAATGTAACAATAGATGAACATTACTTTGAATAATACACTGCTGACTGGCACTCGCTCTTTCTCGATAAGTTAAAGCTTCGTTACACAAAGCAATAACAAAAACGTGATGATATAGTACAGTGTAAGTTATCGAGTGTTGCGGCAGTTCATAGCAGTTCTTATACGGCCACACTCGAGCTTGTAAGTAAGAAACTCATAAAAGTGACGTGGACGAATCTTTTCCTCGAGAGCGGAACAAAAACACAGTTTTATTGCGAGTCGCAGCGCGGCGCCACGATTTGTTCGCAAACTGTTGTTATGTAGCGACAACTACTGACTTACACTGCTACCATGTTTGGAGCCTTGGAACACTTTGGGCACAGTTTTTAGAATTTTATGGATAGACTCGATCCAACTGCGAAGATTGCTCCACTATCATTCTGATATCCGCTCTATACTGATAAGGTCACATATCATACCTTACATAAAAAAAATACAGTACATACATGACATCGGTATATACCTACTTATAATCCATATAAGTTTATGCAGAACTTTTTGACCGTGTAGAGATAGCCGCGCGGACTACCTACGCCTACCTATCTACATCGAAGCCTGCAGTGACGTCACATGAGCCGCTCTTCACCAAATTTATTTAATCCGTCAAAGCGGAGACGCGGATATGTTTATTTTCAATTTGCGACTGCGACAACTAAACGCGACGCGAAATAACGGCAAAAACCCGGCTGTTTACCTAAATAAGTTAGTTTGATGATCAAAAGCGCTTTGAAACGTCCAATTAGCTGAGAGCTGTCCGCTACCTATCTGGACTGAGTAAACCGACTGAAAAACTGTGACTTGTGTGCACAGCGGCTTGTTAAGAAATTGTTACCTCGTTTACGTTCCTTACTCACGCTACACTAAATCAATCTACTTTTAACTTATATCTTTAACAAAAAAATTACCTTCATGTAAACTTTGATGTTTCAGTAGCTATTCATGAAAGAACGGATATAGTTTGTAGGATTTAAAAATGAAAGTTCAACTTTGTATAATTATGTGGGTCAACAATATACCAAGGAGCGGCATACTATTACCTTTGTACTATTGCAGCTTACTTAAAATACACATAACAATTAAAGGAGCGACTCGAGCTCTCTCTGTGCTACAAAAACTAAATATTTCCATAAGAAAATGTATTCTCTTTGTCATTCATTTATACTTCATAAAGCAGAACACAATTTCTCAACAACTTGAGCAGAAATGGAAACAAAAAACCGCCGGAGCCGGCACATAAATAACCCGGCACAATTCACAACTACTTAGTTATGTGGCGTGCCAACACATTAATAAAATGTTCATTGCTGCTCATAAACGGCGAGCGGTTTTGGCACAGGTTGAAGGCGGCCGATGAATTATGAATGTCCCGGATTACGTCCACGTCAGCGTTACGTCACGCCACACACGGCATCGCTAATTCGCCTGTTTAGTCCACTAGCTGTGAGGAATATGTTAGGAATTAATCTAGCAAATTGCCAGGTTGGCGCCATATTCACGAGCATTAATTATGAAACTGAAATTAGGTCACTCATAGAATGTTATCGTTTATTCCATTTGAACAACATAATCAGTCCGCGAGCGCACTCATGTAGATCGTACCTACTATGTCACATAGTGATACATGAAGGAGTACGATATTGAATTTGCAGCTTTTCAATGTAATGAATTTATAACGCAAGTGTACCACGTAGGTATTTAGTTCGAAAACAATGTAGCAGTAACAAGTGCCGCGCGCCATACAACAGTAGGTAGTCGGGTAGAGAGCTGACGCGATGAGCCTCACTTCACTAGAATGACTAAACTTTGTGCTAATTGTGTTTTCTGGAACATTGGGATTTAGGACTACTTTTAATCGCTAGACTGCGACTGTGTTTTTGTGCTAACTTTGTATACTTAGCGTTAATTTATTGAGTACCTAAGTGCTCTTATTTCGTACTTAATTGGTTTCGTTTCAGTGGGTAGGGTTTTAACTTCATTCAAAAACGAAAGGTGATTAACAAATAACTTCTAGACATTTACACAGGCTTGTTAAGGTTATGTAAAGACGATGAGGACATTTTGACGAATGGGATATCGTAAAGAAGAATAAGAACAGTTAGCTAGTTAGTTAGTGGAGTACAGAGACAACTAGATATACTTGTACATACATTGGTTTTTACTGGTCGACTTCATTATGTTATGATAAAATTATAATCAAATTAACCATTACAAATGTTACACGAACTGACAAACGGTTAAGTTGCTGTTAGTTATTCTGCCGTCGCCTCAAACATCTTAATGATGTCGAAAATAATAAGAGGAAGTACCAACTACACCGCACTGTACAGTTAAGAGTAAAAAGGTTACCTACTTGTGAGGAATATGGAAGCAAGATGAAAATCTGGTACTAATGGTACCAGATTTCATTACAAACCATGTATCACAGGTTTGAGTATTAAATAAGATTTGGTATATTCTAGATCCAATGATTGAATGTTTTGCTTCGAAAAGCAAGTTCTTGAATTAAGCATTCGTAAAGTTTCGTAAGGACACTATTTGAAGTCAAAATATTGACCTGACACATTGATACTTCTACCTTGTTTCTGTGGCATTTATATCATGTTTCAGAAAGATGCCAAAGCGTCGTGTGCCCGAGGCGGCGACAACTGTCGCATGTGTAGCATACATTGCCGGTCCGGCAGGCGGGGAGCGCCAGCGACGCGATAACAACAGTAATTGGATAATGAAGTATACGCCATGAATATTGTATTAGTGACCCTCGCTCGCGGCCAACTTTCGTTTATTATATTATTTATTTATATCGCTGTTTATCGCTAAGCTTGAGTTTAGGAAGTTAGTGGATTCGAATTACACATTTTTAGTTATTCTTTTTTTTTCTTCTTNAAGTTGGCGCGCTGTCTGTTCCGCGCCGGTGCCTGCCGCGCGGCTAGCTCTCACTCACAGCGATGCCCACTTGACCACCTCTTATAATTATTATTTTTTTCTAATTTATGACTAACTTATATCATTACCCATAGGTAACTAAAATTGAATTCATCACTTTTCAAATAAAAAAAAATACATTTATGGTTTCGGTTACAGATTCAACGTCAGGAAAAAGATTCCACAAAATGTTTCCGTTGAATTTTCCTTATTTTTGATCGTTAAATAGTTTGACTAAAGCGTCGCCCACAGTATGACCGAATCCTACTTGCAGCAGAACATAAAAACAAGGCGTCGAGCGTCACCCGGCGTCTAATGCGATGTATTGAAATGTCCCCGAGTCTCTCGATAAACACGCCGGGGCTGGCGGGCGGAGCCGGGCGGCGGCGGTTAACTCGCCGCTCCACTTTACCGAGGCGACAACCTCGTAGAGGTTTTTATTTGCAAGCTTTTTTGCTTGGTGTTTCATATTCACACGATGACTGCACGAGAATGCGGGACGTAAGTATTTGTTCACCTATGTGTCATGTGTGTATGTCGACTTTTGTCTTTGCTGACTTTTTAACAGAAATTCAATACGGTGGTGCGGCTTTTTTTATGTTTAACTATTAGGGTAGTAAAATATCCCCAAATAAATTATTTTATTTGTTATAATTGTAAAGTTGTAAAAAAACCTAGTCCGTGCATTTGTAGAGATATGGAGCGGTCGGTAAGAGCAGGCGAGGCGAGGCGCAGCACATCGGCAGCCCTGCCAAGTTTGGAGCGATGTTTTTGCCAGCACGCGGTGAGTAATGTGCGCCGCGCGGCTCCGCCCGACTTCCGACACACTCACACATAATGACTCGCCGACAACTGTTTTCGCAACATCCAAGTCTTTGTTGCAATCCATAGATATGTACAGAATATCCAGTCGACAAAAATTTTGTCAACAACCAAACAACGTTATAACATCTTAGGTAGTTGTATAAGTACGCTGATTATATTCTGCTGGTGGTACAGACTGTGGTCATGACAATACATAAGCTAACTATAGATTGTAGACCTGCACCTGCCACCTGCCAATTTTGACAATGGTTAAATTGAGATAAAAATAAATCCTTAGCATATTTTATGAATGACCATTGAGAAAATATTTGCTCAGTGACTGAACCTTCTGCGTGTAACATAGCCGGTGTGTCGCTCGAATATGCACAAGTTTATTTGAGCGTTACATTTTGTTGCGTCGAGACATTCGGCTGCACTTTGAACGTTTATTTCCGTCGATCTGAGATGAAGGAATAATATCGAGTGTGGTCGCGTTCACTGCGCCGGCAGATAATGCGGAGACGATCCGATACTTGATGTTTGTAGTAATATCTTCTACCAATACTCTATTTCGATTGAGTCGATAAAGGTATAAATTCTATATGTAGATAAAACATGTGTTTGTGAACTTAGCGAATGTAACAATAGATGAACATTACTTTGAATAATACACTGCTGACTGGCACTCGCTCTTTCTCGATAAGTTAAAGCTTCGTTACACAAAGCAATAACAAAAACGTGATGATATAGTACAGTGTAAGTTATCGAGTGTTGCGGCAGTTCATAGCAGTTCTTATACGGCCACACTCGAGCTTGTAAGTAAGAAACTCATAAAAGTGACGTGGACGAATCTTTTCCTCGAGAGCGGAACAAAAACACAGTTTTATTGCGAGTCGCAGCGCGGCGCCACGATTTGTTCGCAAACTGTTGTTATGTAGCGACAACTACTGACTTACACTGCTACCATGTTTGGAGCCTTGGAACACTTTGGGCACAGTTTTTAGAATTTTATGGATAGACTCGATCCAACTGCGAAGATTGCTCCACTATCATTCTGATATCCGCTCTATACTGATAAGGTCACATATCATACCTTACATAAAAAAAATACAGTACATACATGACATCGGTATATACCTACTTATAATCCATATAAGTTTATGCAGAACTTTTTGACCGTGTAGAGATAGCCGCGCGGACTACCTACGCCTACCTATCTACATCGAAGCCTGCAGTGACGTCACATGAGCCGCTCTTCACCAAATTTATTTAATCCGTCAAAGCGGAGACGCGGATATGTTTATTTTCAATTTGCGACTGCGACAACTAAACGCGACGCGAAATAACGGCAAAAACCCGGCTGTTTACCTAAATAAGTTAGTTTGATGATCAAAAGCGCTTTGAAACGTCCAATTAGCTGAGAGCTGTCCGCTACCTATCTGGACTGAGTAAACCGACTGAAAAACTGTGACTTGTGTGCACAGCGGCTTGTTAAGAAATTGTTACCTCGTTTACGTTCCTTACTCACGCTACACTAAATCAATCTACTTTTAACTTATATCTTTAACAAAAAAATTACCTTCATGTAAACTTTGATGTTTCAGTAGCTATTCATGAAAGAACGGATATAGTTTGTAGGATTTAAAAATGAAAGTTCAACTTTGTATAATTATGTGGGTCAACAATATACCAAGGAGCGGCATACTATTACCTTTGTACTATTGCAGCTTACTTAAAATACACATAACAATTAAAGGAGCGACTCGAGCTCTCTCTGTGCTACAAAAACTAAATATTTCCATAAGAAAATGTATTCTCTTTGTCATTCATTTATACTTCATAAAGCAGAACACAATTTCTCAACAACTTGAGCAGAAATGGAAACAAAAAACCGCCGGAGCCGGCACATAAATAACCCGGCACAATTCACAACTACTTAGTTATGTGGCGTGCCAACACATTAATAAAATGTTCATTGCTGCTCATAAACGGCGAGCGGTTTTGGCACAGGTTGAAGGCGGCCGATGAATTATGAATGTCCCGGATTACGTCCACGTCAGCGTTACGTCACGCCACACACGGCATCGCTAATTCGCCTGTTTAGTCCACTAGCTGTGAGGAATATGTTAGGAATTAATCTAGCAAATTGCCAGGTTGGCGCCATATTCACGAGCATTAATTATGAAACTGAAATTAGGTCACTCATAGAATGTTATCGTTTATTCCATTTGAACAACATAATCAGTCCGCGAGCGCACTCATGTAGATCGTACCTACTATGTCACATAGTGATACATGAAGGAGTACGATATTGAATTTGCAGCTTTTCAATGTAATGAATTTATAACGCAAGTGTACCACGTAGGTATTTAGTTCGAAAACAATGTAGCAGTAACAAGTGCCGCGCGCCATACAACAGTAGGTAGTCGGGTAGAGAGCTGACGCGATGAGCCTCACTTCACTAGAATGACTAAACTTTGTGCTAATTGTGTTTTCTGGAACATTGGGATTTAGGACTACTTTTAATCGCTAGACTGCGACTGTGTTTTTGTGCTAACTTTGTATACTTAGCGTTAATTTATTGAGTACCTAAGTGCTCTTATTTCGTACTTAATTGGTTTCGTTTCAGTGGGTAGGGTTTTAACTTCATTCAAAAACGAAAGGTGATTAACAAATAACTTCTAGACATTTACACAGGCTTGTTAAGGTTATGTAAAGACGATGAGGACATTTTGACGAATGGGATATCGTAAAGAAGAATAAGAACAGTTAGCTAGTTAGTTAGTGGAGTACAGAGACAACTAGATATACTTGTACATACATTGGTTTTTACTGGTCGACTTCATTATGTTATGATAAAATTATAATCAAATTAACCATTACAAATGTTACACGAACTGACAAACGGTTAAGTTGCTGTTAGTTATTCTGCCGTCGCCTCAAACATCTTAATGATGTCGAAAATAATAAGAGGAAGTACCAACTACACCGCACTGTACAGTTAAGAGTAAAAAGGTTACCTACTTGTGAGGAATATGGAAGCAAGATGAAAATCTGGTACTAATGGTACCAGATTTCATTACAAACCATGTATCACAGGTTTGAGTATTAAATAAGATTTGGTATATTCTAGATCCAATGATTGAATGTTTTGCTTCGAAAAGCAAGTTCTTGAATTAAGCATTCGTAAAGTTTCGTAAGGACACTATTTGAAGTCAAAATATTGACCTGACACATTGATACTTCTACCTTGTTTCTGTGGCATTTATATCATGTTTCAGAAAGATGCCAAAGCGTCGTGTGCCCGAGGCGGCGACAACTGTCGCATGTGTAGCATACATTGCCGGTCCGGCAGGCGGGGAGCGCCAGCGACGCGATAACAACAGTAATTGGATAATGAAGTATACGCCATGAATATTGTATTAGTGACCCTCGCTCGCGGCCAACTTTCGTTTATTATATTATTTATTTATATCGCTGTTTATCGCTAAGCTTGAGTTTAGGAAGTTAGTGGATTCGAATTACACATTTTTAGTTATTCTTTTTTTTTCTTCTTATACATGTAAATGAAGCTCTTAACCTTCATTCATGAATTCGAATTGCCCGCGCTTTGCGTTTGACGTTTTGTCGTTTGTGTATTATCTATGTAAACTGTACGACGCGATTTGTGGATTCTAGAAGAAAGGATTGTTTTTGGTTGACTGACGCTAAAACTATATTTTATAATAAAAATTGTAAGAAATAATATTATGAAGCAATAGCTTTTAATGTTGTTTCTCTTTACAGGTATGTTTTAATTAAAATTCTAGTTTAGTACAAAGTGTAGTAGTGTGAAGTAATATAAAAATAATTTTTGTTAATAAATAAACTCTTTACAGAGCAACGATTAAAGTTTTGTTTCAAGACCTATTACAAAACAACATTAATTTCAAGCAATCAAATTGCAGTGATCAAATGCCCAACTTAATGTTGACATGACGTGGAAGTGGAGTAGCTGTATTATGATAATGTGTCGGCTGCACGTAGAGGCCGGCAGACGTAATTGATTGTCGGTCACAAACAACATCATGTAGATGTTCACATGCTGTACGTCACACAGCGGTGCAGCTGTATGCTCACCGTCACGTCATACGTACATTAATACGTCTCTACTAATATTATAAAGCTGAAGGGTGTGTTTGATTATTGGATTCAGTCATCATTAGCTCCTGATTAGATTTTTTTTTTTCAATCTTAGGTAGCCTAGTTATTAAAAATACTATAGAATTTTTATATGGGTGTGTGAAGCTAGTTTTATATCCGGTAAAGTGCCATATTTTTTACATACTTCATACATCATACTTACACTGTGGATTGTCTTTCTGATTTCTAGTTTACGGGGTTTCTGAGTTCTGCATTTGTCAAACCTTACAAAAACTTACACACTGTATATGTATAGCTATAAAACTAATCAATAAACCAAGCTCAGTGACGTCACATAACTTAAACACATAAATACACACTTTATTAAGATCCCGCACTGAGCAGTACTACAACATCTAGCTGTGCAGGTGACACACACACACAAGCCGCTATTTATGTACTCAAAGTTTAGGAGCGATGTGAATATCGGTTACCTGTCGCGTGACGAACTGACGAATTATGCATCATCATACACTTACAGTTGCATATAGTTCAGAGCTAAGTTGATTGCTTGCAGATGTAGGTTGCGAGTTGACGTAAACCACAGACTTCACCATAATAGGTATCGTTTATTGTTTTAAGATCCAAGTTCACCGACAAACGTCAAGACGTCAGTTTGCTTAAAACTGTTTACTATTAATGTTCAACTAAATAAACAGTTGTTTTAATAAAATCGGAAATGACGTCAGTGAAAATGAGCCTAAGTTCCGTAAAGTATTGTTGGATGCTAAACCCCGGTAATAACGATACGGTAGTTACAGTGCTACATTATTATAAAATATTTTATTTCAAGCAAACTACACGAATAAAGAAATGTAGGTTGCGACATTAGTTTGCCCGGGCGGCAAATTCTAATTGAAATGTTTGCTTAAATAATAACTTCTCTGAATTGAACCCGCAGTTTCCTCCCCAGCAACCTGGACCAAAGACATAATGATGAGCTCACTGCGTTCGGGATTACTTCCCGGTATCGTCGTCAGCCACTGTCAGCCTGCAGATAGTCATCGGAACTGCTGCGAGCATGAAGACCACGTTACAGACAGCGCCTGGATATTCCACGAACTCCAAAACCTTAGTCAAGGCTTCCAAGCTTGCTGGTTTAATTAATAGAACGATGGTATTATACTAAAGCTTGTTGTAGACTATAGTTGAGACCTTCCTAATGTGTAGGTTGTACAGAGAGTATTTCAATTTTTAAACTTTAATTGTATAGTTTGACTAATAGTGTGCATCCTGGCACTACAGCTTGCCTCCCGCCTGCGCTCGTCACCACGAGTCGCTCTCACCGGCTAAACGCTGCAGATGCTAATATTATCATAAGTACGAGCGCACTCGTGCCGCTTTGATGGCATAGTTACGTTTCAATATAAGGGAATAACTGAAAAGAAATGTATTGCACCACTCGTGAAATTCTTGTTTTTGTAAATTATAACAAAACAGGAGGAGCACCTTCTCATACAGCAAAATTCATGTAAATCATAAGTTAAAAGTGGCTTCACATTAGCCAAAATGTACTTTAAAGTTATTTTTTATCAGCAAGCTTGAGCTCACTGTGTTACCCTTCCCAAGTGTTTAAAACTTCCATTCTGTGTGAAGATTAAGTCAACAACAACAGAACACAATCAGGCATATTCCTTAACAGAGTGAATAAAAAAACAGCAAAGTGGAGTAAACGCGGTGATTCAATCGTCTGGAGTGGCGCGCCGCCTCCCTCACACTAAGCCAATCAGACGAATCAATCGGAATCAAATCAGACAGGTAACTATTATGTACTAGCGAGTACTCACCGATATGACGACTATAAATCACTTACCCACTATAGGTAATAAATATTATTATCTCAGTAGAGGTACTAACGGTAACGACGCCGCACTAAACTAGCGCAATTCTCTACCAGTTTATGGTGCATTCAACTAATGTAACTAATTATTTCTGTATCGTCATATAATTTAATGTTTTATTTGTTTTTGTGCAGTAAATGAATAACAACGAATATGACGGAGGGATTTATAGATTTTAAGCTAAAATTATGATGACGTAATCTAGGGATTTATTAAGCGACTTAAAACATTTTACCACAGTTTTACAGTCGTCTACAATGTAAGACAAAATATCTTCCTTTGAATTTCAGTTCAGCTTGAAATAAGTTTGGTACAAAGTGCTGCAAGTGCGGCGCGGACTGCCCTATTCACCGCGCGTTATCTCGCGAGCGCGCGGTGTGCGCGGTGACGGTGCAACGCGGTCACGCGGCCAACCTAGTCTTATCTCAACTTTGTGTTACTGTTTATGTGACTCATGACTTCTTACCAACTACCACGTAATATGCATCATAAGATACATCTGGCTTGGCCTAGATAGAACGATAAGCGCACAAAAATCATTGGTGCAGAACCCATTGTAAACTTGTGTACCTATTACTCGACCTAAAATGCTCGTTTTGTTAGGNTTTACTATTAATGTTCAACTAAATAAACAGTTGTTTTAATAAAATCGGAAATGACGTCAGTGAAAATGAGCCTAAGTTCCGTAAAGTATTGTTGGATGCTAAACCCCGGTAATAACGATACGGTAGTTACAGTGCTACATTATTATAAAATATTTTATTTCAAGCAAACTACACGAATAAAGAAATGTAGGTTGCGACATTAGTTTGCCCGGGCGGCAAATTCTAATTGAAATGTTTGCTTAAATAATAACTTCTCTGAATTGAACCCGCAGTTTCCTCCCCAGCAACCTGGACCAAAGACATAATGATGAGCTCACTGCGTTCGGGATTACTTCCCGGTATCGTCGTCAGCCACTGTCAGCCTGCAGATAGTCATCGGAACTGCTGCGAGCATGAAGACCACGTTACAGACAGCGCCTGGATATTCCACGAACTCCAAAACCTTAGTCAAGGCTTCCAAGCTTGCTGGTTTAATTAATAGAACGATGGTATTATACTAAAGCTTGTTGTAGACTATAGTTGAGACCTTCCTAATGTGTAGGTTGTACAGAGAGTATTTCAATTTTTAAACTTTAATTGTATAGTTTGACTAATAGTGTGCATCCTGGCACTACAGCTTGCCTCCCGCCTGCGCTCGTCACCACGAGTCGCTCTCACCGGCTAAACGCTGCAGATGCTAATATTATCATAAGTACGAGCGCACTCGTGCCGCTTTGATGGCATAGTTACGTTTCAATATAAGGGAATAACTGAAAAGAAATGTATTGCACCACTCGTGAAATTCTTGTTTTTGTAAATTATAACAAAACAGGAGGAGCACCTTCTCATACAGCAAAATTCATGTAAATCATAAGTTAAAAGTGGCTTCACATTAGCCAAAATGTACTTTAAAGTTATTTTTTATCAGCAAGCTTGAGCTCACTGTGTTACCCTTCCCAAGTGTTTAAAACTTCCATTCTGTGTGAAGATTAAGTCAACAACAACAGAACACAATCAGGCATATTCCTTAACAGAGTGAATAAAAAAACAGCAAAGTGGAGTAAACGCGGTGATTCAATCGTCTGGAGTGGCGCGCCGCCTCCCTCACACTAAGCCAATCAGACGAATCAATCGGAATCAAATCAGACAGGTAACTATTATGTACTAGCGAGTACTCACCGATATGACGACTATAAATCACTTACCCACTATAGGTAATAAATATTATTATCTCAGTAGAGGTACTAACGGTAACGACGCCGCACTAAACTAGCGCAATTCTCTACCAGTTTATGGTGCATTCAACTAATGTAACTAATTATTTCTGTATCGTCATATAATTTAATGTTTTATTTGTTTTTGTGCAGTAAATGAATAACAACGAATATGACGGAGGGATTTATAGATTTTAAGCTAAAATTATGATGACGTAATCTAGGGATTTATTAAGCGACTTAAAACATTTTACCACAGTTTTACAGTCGTCTACAATGTAAGACAAAATATCTTCCTTTGAATTTCAGTTCAGCTTGAAATAAGTTTGGTACAAAGTGCTGCAAGTGCGGCGCGGACTGCCCTATTCACCGCGCGTTATCTCGCGAGCGCGCGGTGTGCGCGGTGACGGTGCAACGCGGTCACGCGGCCAACCTAGTCTTATCTCAACTTTGTGTTACTGTTTATGTGACTCATGACTTCTTACCAACTACCACGTAATATGCATCATAAGATACATCTGGCTTGGCCTAGATAGAACGATAAGCGCACAAAAATCATTGGTGCAGAACCCATTGTAAACTTGTGTACCTATTACTCGACCTAAAATGCTCGTTTTGTTAGGCGTATGTACAGACAACAGCACATCAAGTTACCACAATCTGTCAAATTTCTGCAATCGATTTTCAACCTTATCACAATGGAGGTAGGTTAATTTTCGATTGGTAAAATTTGACAGATTCGTATACGTTGACCTGCTGTTGTCTGTACCTACGTCAAAATGTATCTACATGCGTATCTTGTTCCCCGTAATACTTTGGTAACAAAAGTTCCAATCGTCTCAGGTTAAGCAGATTGTGTTTGTTCCCGGGACCGCAAACGTATGCTTCAATTGTTTGAGAAATATCGAGGCATCAGCGTTGTTCCCGGGACACTTGTTGTGACGTCAGCTCTCGGGAGCGGGTATTACAATGTACGAGCTATATCGCAAATGAAATTGTTCAAACTGGCTCGTAATTTAGTCAGTTCCGTTTTTACTGCCTAGTCGTTCGCTGACTATGTAAGGACTAGAAAATTGGATTTGAAGGAAGTAAATTGGAGGAATTGATTTGAAGGAAATGTAAGCTATCTTGCTGTTTGGTAATTTGCAATAATGTATTTCTTCTTCTGTATTCGCTGTACGTATATCCTGCCCAATGTTTTGTTGAAAGTTAATTTCAGGTAGATTAATCTGGAAAAAAAATAAAGTGAAAATAATGTAGGTGCACGTAACACGTCTCTCTCAATAAAAGCAGAGTAACCACTGTTAGAATACCATTGCTAAAGTCCCGCATGGTACCTAAGTAAAGCCGAGCGCACACTGGCTGCCGGCGCACGGCTCGAGAGCGTCCACTCAGCTTAATATTTTTCTTACCGAGCCTTTGCGACGTCTCGACTGCGCGTCTTCTTCACTGCCCGCCTCAACTGTAGCATGTCGCAGAAGATCTACTGCTAAATGTTCATCATTTAAATGCAGATAATAGTAAGGAATTTAAGAATATACGTAAGTGCACTGTAATATGCACCGTCGCATACTTCTTCTATTATCCGTTAGGTACCTACCGAGGTTGCTGTTGCTTTGTCTCTGGATTTGTAAACTACTGTGATTTTAGACCAAAATTGATACTGATCTGAATGCTAACAATAAAATATTTGAGTATCACGTAGTCCAGTGCGCACGTTAGCGTTGTTTTTGTTGAATGCATATTCAAATTATTTAGCTTGTTATCGTGCTCCGTAGACCGTGGCGTGATCTACCGCCTATTACATGTTCCGCTAATTATTTACTAACTGCGATCATCGATTTATTATTACGTACAAAATAAAACCGCACTACATTTTCCCTGGTGACTCCATTTTCGAACATTTAGTAAATTAAGACTTGAATATTATCAAAATAATCGCTAATAGTCTAAAATAATTTGTACTAGACACCTGTATAATTAATTTTCGCGGAAGCCTTTCAACTGACAGACGTTAGCGAGTAACTAGTACTTCTGAGCCTGCCTACTTGTCCTGTAAGCCTAGATCAAAGCTCTCGTCTTGACAGCATCTAAATCTAAGTAGACGCGTACCCACACGAGTACAGTACCTGTACGCACACAGTACCCACACGAGTACAGCCACAGATTACGGCACACACGGCACCGCACACTCGTCACGGTTATTTGATTAATGGCGGACAAAGGAAAACTGTTTGTGTGTAACACATCGCTTACACGTCACGTAATCACGCGTCTCAGCTATGATTGAATATTCTATTATTAGTTGTATCATGTTGATAATTCATTCAAGTTTACCGCGATCCAAATATCTTTGAATGATGTGTTCTACCATACTGCTTCCTTTCTTCTTTTGATGGCTCTTCATAACTGGGAGATTAAATGATCTGCGTGAACTAAACCTGGTTTTGTCTTTGTAACACAAGATATATCCTGCCTTGCATAATAAAAAATAAGAAAGTGACAAAGAAGCGACATTATTTGTGTTAATACTGCAACAGATAATAAAATATCAGAAAGTGAAAGCCAGCAAGAATTTAATACATTCCACAACACCCTCACGCCGGAGATTTGATTGCTAATTTGTGACGTGCTAGCTTTAGAGCTTGATGTTAGTGTTGTAACAGTTTCACAAAGCGTAGCCGATGATTCCAGCGGGCTGCACAATAACGCGATGAGGCTTGCCTAATTCCTGGTAAAGTTTGAGCGAGTGTTGCGGCGCGGCGCGGCGCGGTGCGGGCCCGCATGTCCGCGGCAAACAAGCCGCGCGCTGCGGGCGCGACCTGCGCAAACACAACGGCTGCCTCGCAACACTGCGCCTGTTTACCTGTTCATCTGTTCCTACGTATGTACTGGCGCTTCTCTTTGATAAAATGCTGAACTATTCTTGTCGAACAAGGTTTTTTTTTAAGAAATCTTTTTTTTTAATTCATGCGTACTGATTATTATTTTTGTAATGCTCGGATTTGACTAAAAAACATTAACATTTTACGACTATCCATTCTTACTTTTTAAACAAAAGCTGAAGTACTAAACTAAAAATAAAGACGTGTCTTTGAACTTGGATAAGTGAGTACCCACTGAATCCAAAACATTGTCGTGTGTGACACAAAGTACTTGCCAAGTATCGGGTAGCACAAAGCCTGTTCAAGAGGTGATTGTCTAAGTACCGACGCTAAGTAAGATTACGTTAATTTGACACGGACTTAATCACAGGGAAGTTGGTAACTAGCTGGGATCACATAGATGAGACATACAACTTACAGCAGGTGGAAGTATGCGGAAGTGTTGTGCCGCGCCGCTGAGCCGCCGCGCTCGGGAATGCCAAGCACGTCGCCGCCAAGTTATTACTGTAAGGTTGTCGCAAGTCGTGACGTCACAGATTCATCAGGCCGCTTGCGGTGCAGCGCTGCGGCCGCCGCAGTCCGGTGACGCCGAACTGTGCTTAAAAGCGCTTTGAAGCGCTCACTGTCGCCGGGACATTCTCAACTTCACTCGCCAATATTCCATCTGCACGCGCTTCAATCCTATTGGCGTACAATAAGGTTTACAATCGCAGTCGTGGAGTGTATCCATAGAGTGGTGTAACTTAACTCATTACGTAGTAGGCAGAACTATGTCCCCCGACGCGTTTCCCCTCGGATTCGTTGAGACAGAAAATCAATGGTGGTGCCGATAACCCTGTTTTAATGTCGCATTGTTATAGGATGCGACTCAGTGAGCAGTGAAAGTTACAAGTGTGCTATTGAAAAAGATAAAAATCCAGTTGTGAAAGAGAAAGGGATACAAATTACACACCGGAGAGAAGTTTGATATAAGACATATACGTACACACAAAATATTAGTTACTGACTGGCTATAATTTGTAACATGAAAGTAGCACCCAGGGTAGGAAAGAGTATTGAGTATAAATACTATGCTTTTGAGAGAGTCAAAATGCATAATTGTCATTGAGCTAATACACAGCGCATAGTATGCAGCACCAGTTGCAGCTGACACGTCAACATAATTGAGTAATGCATTAGAAGTAATTAATAACGCGAGGGACTCTCCCCGCGACCAACGTGTCTGCTCTGGGGGTTGAATAACATTTGAAATTATGACATTTTCATAATTACACATTCAAATTATAATGTGAAAAATCCTTTAAGTCAAAAAAGATCACGGAACTGTATGAATATTAATTGGTCGCTTCATTTACTTTCTACTCAATACTCAATATTTTATTGCACTCCATAAGTTTCATAGAGGTACTACAAGGTTATTTTGGTACTCCTTTACTGCATAAAAGTTACAACACGAGTGTAAGGAGTGATTTGTCTTCGACTTTGTTTAATATTATAATGTTGTAATGACTTCCAATGACGTTCAATATGCACTTAATTTTACAGTAACTAGCGTTTAAAAGTGCCTCCATCAATAATGTTATTGTCCATGAGCTGATAATTGCCTTTTTTGTCATCCTAAAGCTCCGGCCAGCCATTACTCTGTTCAAATAATTAACTTCTACAGGAACCATCATTATTACCTGCAGACCGAGGTGAAAGGCCCAATTGTCGTCCTCGGGGACATTTTCATATAAATCGAAATTATCGAGGCTCCTCACCGCGCCGATCTGACGCCGGTTTTTATTTGATTCCGATACAATATTGCTGAAATATTTTTTTATTTGCGTTATTAAATGTTATCTCGAAACATTTAGGTCAAATTATGAGCAGGAGGAGTGCATGTTCCTTGAAAAGCGTCTGTTACTGTATATTACTGATATCGTGAAAGCTGTGATGCCTGCAAAAAGTTATCGAATTTTCAGTATTCGTGTTTTGCTTTAAAAAAGTATGTAGTCGGTGGAAACACTCGTTATCGTGGTACGTTGACGCGCGCCATCGTTAGCTCTAATGCGATAGCGCCAATGTGCCGAAAACAATCCCTCTCACCCTAAGCTCTGGAAGCTGTTTCATCATCATGGAAGAAGAAAATGTGCAACTATTATTGTTTATTACGTGGATATACCTACTTGTAATTATCAACATTGGTGTGAAATATTTGTGCATTAAACTTGAACCTTACTTTAGCTGTTTAAAGGAAACTTTATATGTAGGTATCTAAGTACCTATGTGTATAAATCGCGAAAGTTTAAAAACATGTTTTTATCTATTGATTGTTGTTTTTGCAATAGTGTATTTTAAACTTTGCTTTTGGATATTTTTTTTTAAACTCCACGACACGTATGTTATTTTGACTATATTAGCTATAATGAAGTGATACACAGCATGTGTTAGCGTCTCCCACACGGGCTGCTGTGCGTCATTAGGCGCGTTTGTGCCGCTCGGGCGCGTCGCGCGAGACGCTATCGCACTATCATTGTCTCATGATGACACTACTCGAGGTTCCTACAAATGTCCAACAAATAAAAGAATTTCACTATTCAATTAGTGAGTATTTTGTAAATAAACATCATTTTAAAATTGAAATGTATTCAATCTCATAGTATAGAACACTTGGTGCTATACAATAGATATCCGAATAAATCGCTTAAATTAAAGACAAACATGTGATTGTGTGTCGCTATCAGCTGCGCAACATCTCATGCAATATCTATAACTAAACAAGGGGAATGCAATTGTGTTGCACTAGAGATTGTCTAGCTTTAATCCTTTAATCTCTAAGGGGTGTCAGTATTTGATTAAAAAAAAATATGTAGTATCTTAATTCAAGTAAAGCGGCAGAGTTCAAATAGCAAATTAAATAGCAACAACAATACCCCATTACGTCATCATAATAATAGTTAATTTTAAGGTTTCGTTTCCTACAATGTCGTCCGTCGTCATATTCCGTGTGTCTCGTGAGTCGCGCCGCTCGGAACAGCTGACTCATGACTCATCGACGCGGCGCTGTCGCTTTTTTGTGCGATAATTATCTGAGCGATGACGCCATTGTTCGTACGCACTAAGTACCCCACTCCATCACACGCTGCAAGTCACTAGCGACACCACAGATACACTCACAGAAGGCTCGTTTTAAATTAATTTTCTTGAAAATATATTCTTACAGAAACAATGATTATTTACAACTATTTTTGTCCGTGCCATGTCACACCACTTTCAAAGAAACTGAGGTACCTAACATTTTTGCTTTTGGCAATCTTCCAAATAATAAGAAAGACTTTATCTTGACTATTTACCGATAATTACAGTTCCAAAACTCTGGAACAGAAGCATAGTAATTACGATTAGAGTTATTTCTTTTTTCACGAAGTTATAACAATAACACTGAACAAGTTGTATAGGCGGTCCCAGATATACACCGTGGCTTCGTTAGACCGCGGGGCGGCGCGAGTCACGTGCCGCGGCGCGACGCGACACGTACGCGGCGCGTGTGAGACAGGTGACTCATATTGAACCTGTAATCTGGCTCACTCTCGAGCACAACTCACTGCTGTTGTCACTCACACTAGTAGTTGGGGACGAACCACCACTCTCGTAATGGGAGATTGCCATTCTATTTAGTATTTTGTATTCTATTTCTAAGGCATAAAGTTGCTAATGATTCTACCGATGCTATAATTTGCTCAGAAATACAAGTGCAGTGAACAATAAATTATGATGTAATGAATCAAAAGATATTTATAAATAAGGATGAAAATAAGAATCTCAACGACATTATCATCTAAACAAAGGAAATTTTAAATTACGACACCTTGTAACGTAAACGAGGATCTATCAAAGGCGTCGGCTCCAGAATGTCTTTGTTCTGTTTAACGTAATTGCATCCGAATGATTCCGGTGAGATGAGTCAAACACCGATCGGTCCTGTTTATGCGCGCCGTTTGTTTCTACTATATAAAACGTAAAATTCGCTTCTTTAGGCGCGAAGTCGGCGGGGTGTGAGGGGCCGGGAGAGGGGGGGGGGAGGCGAGGTGAGGAACGATTGTTTCATTTTCTCTGATTGAACCCACCAATATTGTATTTCTGACAACAATTTTATGAATTCCGGGTATAGACACTTGATTTGACACTGAATTACTATGAATGGCCTTTGTGTTTATTTGAGAAACATAATAAAACTGTCTAGAATATCGCATGCGTTTGTTGTTTAATGATGCATGTCATTATTATAATGACGTCACCGTCGCGAGCGCACGTGGCCGGATGCACAATCGCGTGCATTCTCTCCCTTAGTACATTATTATTTATTTTTTTGGTGATTGAATCTATACAAGGTCTACCATATTAAATGATTTATTATTTCTAATTACTTGATTGCAAAAATAAAACACGTAATTACACAGCTTAGTAAATAGGCAAGACTTTATATAAAATGCATTGATGATTGCTCACAAATTATTATTTTTTTCACATGTGAGTTATTTCGTATCTGTTTGTGATTACTGCGAGTGCGTTCCACGCTGCGTTCCGCGACGGTGCTATTAATCTAAGTCAAATTATTTTATATTAATAAATCACGCGCTACGTTGCTACGCGCTACGCCGCTTCTGCTACGGTGCTACGTCGCTACGAAATCGCTTGTGACAGAAGTTTTCTCTTAAATTAATGTAAATTATGATTCTTTGTTTTCAAGAACAAATAAGTATGAATTGTTTACGGCATTGAATAGTTGGTTATCATAATATTATCACAGTCAAAGTTGCGGTAAATATCATACTTACTTCAATAATAAATTGGGATCATTAAAGTTATCCATTTAAACGTTAATCAAACGAAAATGAATGGATAAAAGCATGTTACCACTTTATTTAAAATGTTTTACAATTATCGATACAGTAATAGCAAATGAATTAAATGATACAACTGAACCTCATTAACGTTCCATAAGCCAATTCTTATTTATTATAAGTTAAAAATAAATAATAATGTGAGGGACATTGTAACAAATAGCTGACCTTATTATAGATAAACAATAGTGTATTATAATCCAGAGAGTTAATTCTTGGAACAAGGGCGACGTGGCTCATACTATTTGTACTGCTTTGTACAGTTTGTGAGGACGACACAAAAGTTAGATGTTCGCGAATTGTCATCTAATATCGAACAAGTTGTTCTTCATAAACAGACACACCGAAGCTAGTGCCGTACTTATTCTAGATGTAGTCATTATTTAAATTGTAGAAAGGGAATTATTTCAAAATCACGTGCGATTAATACGATATAAAAATTTTGAAAAAATCATTATTTGTAACTACATAAAGTACATTGTATCATACTACCAAGATTATATTTCATTATGCATACAAATACTTAGTAAGAATTTTGGCCAACAACAATGAGCTGAAGCAAACTGAGTGCAAGCAATGGTTCGCGCTCAGCACATCGCGCTAACACACCGCAACGAACCGCGAGACGATCTGATGACGACGCGATTATTGCTCACACGACAGAGACGCCATGCTGTCGGTATACCAGCTTACTGTACGAGAGAAAGAGATGGAGTGCGGACACAATAATAGGAAGTTGTAAAAGTCAATGTTACGCGACCGAGTCCGAGCGGACGATGACGTGAGGGCTGTTGTCCAATCACATGTAATGCACGCCATCTTAGTGTATGGTACATAAGGCAATGTTATCATGCCTACCCGAATAAATATAAGAGATAATATAGAACTAGAGTAATAGAACGTGATTGTGGTTCTAATATTCGTTTTCAATTATTTCGTTCATTAAATGAATTTATTTGTTTTGCGGTTTGCAAACAATCATTGCGAGTGCTGCACAATGACCACTCGCAGCATTTCGCCTAAACAAGCAGTCCACCAACGAGCTTAAATTCCAGCAACTATAATTTTACGTCACATATTAATTACAAAGTTTTTTCTCAGGTGTTCTTTTCTGACTTAGTAGCCCGTCGTTACGCCGCGGTGGGCAAGCACCCTAGCTGGTTTAGCAAACATATCTGTTCGGTGTGCGGGCTCTTACAAACCGTATTACGTTATTTGTTCTTCATATTTCGGAACAACGTTAACATTGTGAACAAACGCGCTGTGTTGGCGCTTCTTTTATTTTATACAATGTTCCTCTGTTTGCATGGGATCACTTACATGGATTTCTAAAGATTCCCCCGAAATTAATTATTGAGCCTGCTGAATAAATTAATCGTAATAGAATTACATAGAGCATTAAATGGTTCTTTAGTCAATCATAACTTTCAAATTGTCGCAAGCTTCTGCTTCAATATAGGTACGCACTGTGGTTTCGAATATTCTCAAAAGCTGGAAAACATTTTGTAACAGTTGCACCTAACCTTAATGAGAAGCACTAAACAATGCAGTGGTTGTGTTTAGGTTCGCATCACGAAGTCCATCGCGTACGTGTTCGATTCCCGGCACGTCGCGGCGGTGACTTGATGCGCCGCCAACACGGGCGCGCTGCGGGAGCGCCGCGCAATCTCCCGGCTAAGTCCCACCGACCGCCCCGCTGTACTCAGATGCACCGAGCAAAACTGGCTCTCTAGTATAGAAGCTTTGCTTAAATACGTTACTAATAAAATAAAAAAATGCCTTTGACGGTTTGCTCAAAAATATTAGGTAATATCATGTAAAGAACATATTTATAGGTACCATTAGTGTCACGATAACGTTTGAATAAGAACAGGCGTAAGTTATGCACGAGCGTGTGAGCGTGCGGTAATCGTTTGGTGTTTAACAACAACAGCCGCCACCCTCCGCGCATTCTTCCACAATTACACCGAGACAGACAATTTGCTCACATTCATATTCATACGCCGGTGAGGTGCCGCCCGCTCCGCTCCGCCCCACCCCGCGCCGCCAGCGCACCCGCGCGACCGCGCGCCGCACAAACGAGCGTTTGATGCCGCACGCGCGTAATTACCGCGCAACTCTTTGTTCCCGTAATTCGCTAATAATAGCTATTTTTTACGAGTGCCGAAATAATTTCCTTTTCTATGGGACGTTATTCATTTGTTTCCTTTGTCCTCCGCGCTGGAGGTGCTTATTTGCATATTTTCCTGTTGCTCCCCGATTTAGCTACTTGAAGGTTATAAAGTGAACTTCAATAGGTATCGAAAGGGTAAATAGAAGAAAACATTACAATTTGTATTCGAAATGCAAATTCACCCTCTCACGCAAATGAAACACACTTAAGGTATCATAATTTCATATTTTCTATTTAAATGAAATGAACGGCCATGGAAACTGGCCAAATTCAGTTTCCTAAACTGTCATCATTACTCAACTTGCATTTTTCCTCTCCACTCTGTTCGGGAAACGCGAAGTTTGTCACTCGGCTGCAGAAACAGATCCACCGTTTAAAAATAACATCTAGGTATACACCACATCTATCAACATTTACATTTCAAATCCAAATCTTTTAGTCTGAAACCATTTTAAATTCATTCAGCACAAACACCAAAGAATGCAGGCGTCGAAGGAGCTTATGCTAATAACTCATTATAACGCAAAGTGTGCGCGAAAACTTAAAACTCCATCACTAGTAGTTCTGCAACTAAGTAGGCTTTTGTGAAAGTCGCGGGAATATTCGCAAAGGAAGTGTGTCGCGGGATGCGAGTCCCGGGATGGTGAAAGCCTTTTGTGCGCTTCCCGGAGCTACCTCGCTCCGAGACAATCATTTTGGCGCTTTGCTTATTTTTATTCAAAACTGTGTTTTGACATGAAGGTAAGTCTTTGATTCTACTGTACAGGTTTTAAAAATGAACATTACTAATAAAAGTTAAAGTATACACATAAAATTGTTGGGAAAGATAAGGGTTGTAGGGAAAAATACTTTTTTTCCAGACGAATTGATATATTTATTAGTAAAATAATGTAATTATAGCACAATATGAGTACCGCTAGCGCTGAACACACAGGCCTACTCCGACATCTGCATGTTTGATGAGCTCGCGTTAAATATGTGCAAGATGGAAGTAGCGAACAAAAACTTATAACAAACAATATGGCGCACTTCCATTAGCATAATATATCTCGTATTAATAATCCCGGGAAGCATCTCGCATCGATTAACGCCCGCGGGATGTTCCGGGGCGGTCCCGGGGCACGTGTGCAACACTACCTCGCACACTAAATATGTGCAGAAGGTGTATTTCATACTGTGACAAGATTTGATGTTCATCTTACCAAAACGTTCGAATAAGTGATGTTTATATTATTTAAAGGAAATACAAATTAAAAGATCTCATTACATACTCACGATTGAAAAGAAAATGATTTAGAAAACGTTTTCTATAGAAAGAGGGATAATAATAACAAGATTATGTGTTTGATCATGATAAATCTAGTAATACCCAGTAAGCCTGGTAATTGCAAGTACATATCTGTATTCAGTATTAAATACTATGAAGAAAATAAGTTTTCATGAAACATTAACAATATGCCACAAAAATCCATCTAGTAAAAAATGTAATATCTAGACTATATCCTGAGCTGTCGAGATGAGAGCGGAACAAAAGATGTGGGTTACGACAACAAACAGCTGTCATTTGTGTACGAGTTGCGGCATATAATAGGAATGGGCGTACTTTCCCGTTTTTATTCAGTAAGTCCATTACATTAGCGCGCACAATGCGCGGCGCCGCGAGCGCGGACAAAGCGCGCGAGTGCAGTTCCGCGGGGACGACTGCGGGCTTTAATACTTTTAAAATTGTTACGCCCATCCCTACGCTCATTATGATTTTACATTCTGCGGGAATCCTGTCGAGTATGAAGTGTTCAGTCTGATTGTCGAGCGACGAGTATGAATATTTGATTCCTGTATCGGATTTATAATGAAATGTGACCATTAAATATTCCGTTTAAAGTTTCACGTCGAATTGAGGGAATTACATCAGACTGCCGAAGAGAACATTTTTATTTTGAACATCGTTAGAAATTTGCTCGTAGCACTTGAGTGTAGAAGAAAAAAGCTTGCAGAAAGTTACACAAATTGCGCACTTGGGTAACTGTGGCAAGTGGCTGTTAAAGTAAAGATGGCCGCGGTACAGAGCAGGACGTTTGCTATGAAAGCGAAGCTCTCAATATTCACCCGCCAGTCGTACATTACAACTGTACAAAGTGGCAAACAACTTCAGCGGCGGCCGGCGGAACTTGCCTCGTTACATTTAATAGTCAGAAAGTCAAGCTTTTATGATTTCACTTAAAAAATTCTGAAGGAAGTGAGAAGTATAAAATAGTGCTGAAAAGTGTGAACCGGACGCTCGAGCTGCGGGGAGCTCCGCCACGCTAGCTGTGTGACCTCGCTTGTGCCTGGCTCTTACATTTCAGTCGCTGGCTGTGATACCGCGGCCTTACCTCGCCCGAACTTTTAACTCACGGAAACTTACTCACAGAGAGATTTTTAAATATCATTTCAACTTGTAATAATAGAAGGTGCAGTTGGTCAAGTTAGATCGGCAAATTGTAAGAAAAACCTCAAGAACCACTTAGCTTTACATTCTTTTTAATTTTGATCGTTAGCGAATCGTGCAGTAAGGAGAAGTTTTAAAAAAAACTCTGCTCTACTTTTCATTGAGGAATCCGAATTGATACAGTCGATAATTTCCCAAAGTTGTTGTATAATAATAGTCCTTTCGATGCAAATACTACTTTATTACAAAATTATAGGATCTTCTCAGCCTTGAAATTATTTTAATAAGGTATTTACAAATTTCTCAGGCTTTAGGTCAGGTCATGTTCACTACTCCTACCCCTCGCCCCTCGCCCCGCACCCCGCGCCCCGCACCCAATATCAGAACAAAGCGCGTCCCGGAGATTGCACTCAAATACATTTTTCCGTTTCCGTCGGCCGGCGGTGACGGAATAGAACCGGCTAACGAGCGGCTTTGTTGCACCGCGCCGCACTGATCACTGGTCCATTGTGACGTCACAATAAAAACTGTTCGCGCGACATTACGTGTAATGGCACGCTGTTACACGTCGTAGTTTGTTGCGCCCGTCAGTGACGGTAGCAGTCTCTAATGTTAGCATCATTTCGGGCTATCATGTTCAAAGTGAACCGTCACCATGTTCCAGGTAGGCATCCATCACGCTTAAAAATGAGTTTTTTACTATTCGGTATTTTGTAACGTCTGGTTATAGAAATAGTAGCCTTGGCATCATTGCCGTTAGATTTACTACTGCAGAACATTGTTTTACTTCAGTAAGCTTCAATCAAGTTCTTCAGATTAGCCTGTCTTTTCGGTTTCAGAACTCCTATGCACTTACATCACAATAGGCAGTTACGTGAAGTAGGCGGCAGCGCCTGTGCCCCGGCGGCAGACAATCAGTCAGACAATGGCGGCACGAGTGACGTCACACGAGCGCGCCGCCGAACAGCTGTGAGCAGCTTGACTGAGTACCACGGCTACTCTGACAACTACTGCCAGAATATTGCACGCGTTCAACTATTATAAAGCCAAGGGAGTTCTTAGTTATTTAAAAGCTTACACCAGGATCAGCTAAATTGTAATAGACACCAAAAATGAACATTGTAGGTTGAGCAAATTATAAACAATATTGTATTGTATTCACGTTCTGTTTCAAGTTTTATTAAGATATTTCAAGATGCATCGCCACTACACGTGCAGGCTGCAGCTGACAATCGCTACAGCAAATGGCGATAATATCCCGTTGCACTTGTTGCTCGTCATACATATTGTATAGCGGCGCGCTCGAGCACGTGCTGCCCGCGGTCAGCGCCGCGCGCCGCCAGGGGACCGCTGCACATCATGTACCTACTTACAGGAGCTGACTCAGTACACTCACACAAGTATCCAACGGAACATTGTTTCACAAAAACCTTAGTAATATTAAAACTCAATACATGATTAAAACAAGAAGCCATAAGAGCTAACTAAATTATCGCTGGAACGAGCATACTAAAAGGCACTCAGTTTATGTATAATTCCCAAAATCCAGGAAAGTTTTAGTGCAATTTGGCTGGGTCAGCTTACTTTGGCAAGTTCCCGGTCAGTTGTCCGGCGCTCGCTGTAATATGCACGCTGCAGGGCGGCCGGTGGAACTTTGCCGCACTTCATTATTGAAATTGATTGAGACTCCATTCACCGAACCTGCTATTATATATAACGTAATAAGCGTGAGCCTCGCCGTCAAGTTAAATCAATTCAATGGATTCTGTTTTGACAAATGTGTAATCTATTAGGGCGCGGCCGGGGAGGCTTAGAACAAATCCATTTACTGCGACCAGCAGAGGCCCCTGACCGCTTATTTGTGCACAAAAGACTCAAAGGCGAGCCATCGGGCCTAGTTAACAGAGCTGGTAAGCCGATTTGTACACAAATTTTATAAGATTTGTTCCGACTGGCTGCGCGCTGTGAATGCGGTCGTGCGATCACCCTCAATGAATATTGACGACTTAAAAGGTTGCAATCAGAGGGACTCCGGCTCCTTCATACCGACATACACGCACACTGACAGGTTTTGACAACATTTTTACTATTTCTATAGAAGCTCCCTCGCATATCGGGGCGCCGCATCACCTTGGGAAATGATGGTGCATTCCGTCAGATATTACAAAGTGGATGCAATATTAATTCAGTAATGTAGGCGTCAGGGTGACTGCCGTAGTACCGACATTACATACGCGACGCAATATGTAGCTGGAAAACACATAGTTTTATATTCAAACACTGTTGGACTTTTCGTACGTAAATTAAACTTTTAATGACTATGTTCCAAATTATATGAGCCAGTTTGCCAATAAAACGAGTAACTAAATAATATTCTCGTTTGCATAAATCAATTAAAAGTTGTCGCAATTACGGAGCGTAATCAAACAGTGATTGAAACACAAATGCGATATTTGTATAGGCATCGCTTTGTCTCACATATTATAATCACATTACGCAACTTGCTCAATGGAACTTCACTTACATTTTCACGGCAGAAGGTTACGAGTGAATAATTAATATTTGATTACCGTGGAGCGGTAACGATTGCTTTTTACTGAAGCGAACTCTGCATTAATTAATTTGTGGAACAACTCGTGGAAAAACCTCGGCCGCCTCGGGACAAGTCGCGCCGGCCGAGCGGCCGAGCGGCCGACCGGGGAGCGAGAAATATTGCTGAGGAAGAGGTTCAGTATCGGTAACCGAATATTGATTGTAGCTAACTTTGTATTTTATTGAGATGGGAATTTGTTTTAGGCGCTGCGTTACTGATATCAAATCGTATATTTTCAGGAAGAAAATTATAAAAAGTTTGTATTTCCCCGAGGTCATCACCCTCTGGTACAGCTCGCCGGCGCTCGGCACGCGTAGAGAAAAGAGTTCTCATTTAAATGTGGAAATCAACGTTCATTTACATCATCCGGCCGACTGACGAGCGCGGCTTAAATGCTGACTATTACTTCGGAAATGAACTCCAACGCGTATGGGAATTTTAAACTATATGATACCTTGAAATTTGTAATCGCTAGGCTCGTTTTCAGTAATGATTTTCATAAAAAGTGGTAAGTTCAAATCTTTGATATTCGTCCCAAAGTGTAACACAACGCTCACACAATTATTATTCTTCGGTGAAATATAGAAAAAACCGGCCAAGTGCGAGTCGGAATCACACACGAAGGGTTCCGTTCCATTATCTATGAAAAATAATTGTACTTATCACCTACAATTAGCCAAAACACAAATATATGAATAACAAAGTTATAATTTGCGGTTACTGAAAAAGAGCTATATCTCAAAAACCACTAACTGTATCTTGTTCAAACCAATTTTGGTTGGTAGTTTTTATTGAGATCTATAACATTTTTTTTTTTCAGATTTTTCACTTTGGTAGTTTAGAAATTACAGGGGGGGGGACACACATTTTGGCACTTTGGGAGTGTCTTACTCTAAAATGATTGACTTTAGGAAAAAATGGTTTTAGAAACCTCAGTACCATTTTTTAAGACCTATCCATAGACACCCCACAAGTATAGGTTAGACGAAAAAATATTTTTTTAGTTTCAGTTCCATGTATGGGAAGCTCCCCCTCATATTATATTTTTTTTATTTATGTACGAAAATCGTAAAGCGGTTAATATAATACATCTACCTACCAAGTTTTAACTGTGTAGTCCTAATAGTTTCGGAATAAAGTGGCTGTGACATACGGACGGACAGACAGACAGACAGACAGACAGACAGACAGACAGACAGACATGACGAATCTATAAGGGTTCCGTTTTTTGCCATTCGGCTACGGAACCCTAAAAAACATGATTTCGTTCGACTGTTGAAAAGAACACTATTAGTTACAAAATTACACAAAAGAAAAACTCTAGATATGATTAAACGTCAGTAAAGGGACAAAAATATGATTCAGTGGACTGTGAACCTGTAGTAACATTCAACGTGGCTCGGTTTGTTATTGGTCAAAGTCAACGTCTAACACCAGGCAAGTAAAGGACGAAGCAGTTAAAATTTAGTATTTTTTTACGCTCCGTCTAAATATCTGTTAACTAGCTGCCCTGTAAGATAACGCGACACTAAAGAGCGTTTGTAAAAAAACTGAAAGTAGAGCGAGCCAATTAAAAGTTTTTAGACAAGACGACGTGTTTCAGTATTAGTGTTAGACTTGTTAAGTCTGCTCCCACGTGGATTTTTAAGATTTTATTTTTTGCAACAAGTTTTTCTAATTATTTAACTAGTTTTTTGTCTTAATAGTTAAATCTAATTGTTGCTGAAATAAAATATATAAAAAAAAATAATAGTCTTCAATTGTTTTACTGTTCAAAATTATTTTGTAGAAAAGAGGGCTTTTCATGTTTTCATAGACTATTACGAGGCGAATATTACGAAGATATAAAGAATGAATAGTAAAAAAAAATATTGATGATGGCTACAGAAGTGCTGATTTCTGGATAAATCTAAACTAGAGGATGCTGCTTAGAAATTAAATCCCTCGGCTTGTAAGCTTGCAGCTAAGACAAAAGACACTCGCGTCGTTCAATATTTCAGTCATATCCGTTGCTCTGTACATCTTGTTATGAAAAATGCCGCGCATTATTGCATATTATGTACAAGTATATAAAAATACAGAAGGTTTATCTTGTAGATACAATTTATATCATTTGTACCGTTATAACTGTGTTGCAAAAAAATGAATAAACAAAGTGTTATGTGTGTTGACACAACCGTACTAGAAATCGTGGACAATACTATAAGTATAGTCTTTTATCTCAAGTGGACCTTCTGCATTACTCCTAATAGTGCAGTCGATAGAAGCCGTGCGCTCCGGTACAGATTCGATTTCCGTGCGACACGCGCGGCGCTACAATAAGATTTCATGTCGCCTGACAGCCACCCAGCATCCGATGCAGCGTATTTTGAGCTCACACTTAGCTTTTTAACGTGTTTAAAGAGTGAGCACAGCTATCACTATATTGGTCAATAAGCAGTAGCGTGGTACTATATCATACAACTTTACCAACAATTATGCATGATGATAAGTGGTTCTACTCAACCTGTTTATCTTTAACTTTTAAAAATTTCCTAATTATTTACCGTGTTGTATTCCAGTGGTGAGAACTAAATAACGCCTGGGAGTCAGGTCGCTAACTACTACACAATTGTGCTATATATTGCGCGTCCGAGGCGAAACCCTAAAGCTGTGTCTAGTAGCTTTCACGAGCAGAGGGGTGCTTACACCTCGTGTGGAAACACTAAATAAACGGGACACTTTGTCTAAGCCCAGATCTTATATACAGGAGTGTTTTACTTTCCGTACTACAATCACAGACAAAACGGCATACATAAAATTCCACAAAGAAGCATTTTAGTACTGTATGCCAGTTTTGGTATGTTCTGACGTAGCACGACTGTTAACTCGTAGCACATTGCTACGCCGTAGCATTGTAGTCTTTTTGTTATTCACGAACAAATATATTATTTTACTCGCGCTGTACAGTGAACAGCCATCGTCAAAGAGAAAACTGCAAAGAAAGCCGTACGATACAAAGTTACTAATAAATTCTATACACGTCCGTAGAGTTGCAATGTTCAGCGCAAAGGACCGATTGTATCGATATACTTATACGATATCTGAGCGATCGATACACTGTAATGAAACTGTGTAACACGATATTGGTCCCAAGAAAATCTGTATTGAACACGGCCAATAACTAGCGACAGTTATCGATCTAACGACGACAATGTTATCAATTGGCTAGTGTGGAGGCAAGCTGTACAAATAGGTATATTTTCTTGATATTTGGCGAAATCCATCGTTATGATATAAATGTTCTTTAGCTATTAGGTACTCGAGAAGTTACTTCTGTATCTCTTGAGTCCACGGTAAGCTGCTTTAATTCATGGACTTACGTGGACTCAGCCAGAAGTCCACAATAATAGATTAAATGTATAATGTATGTATGCGTACATAGAAGGACCGTTAAATCCTAACGCCCCCATCGGAAGGCTCCTCGTAAAACAAAGAGTATTAACTGCGCGCTGCTCTAAGATAAGATCTTTATTCGGCCGATGTGAGGGGCCTTATCCACTTGCAGATTATAGGGAATTGCTGAAGGGAGCCCAATTTTTTGCCGAAACGATTTGTAAAATATAGCTTGACGTGATTTTCTTTTGAGACCTTAAATGTTTCTACGTATATGTTGTTAGTGGTAGTTTTTTGATGCTAATACTTGGTCTTTTGAGTTTCAGCATCATGCATGATGCATGGCAGGTAAACCCAAAGGACCAATAAAACGCTAACATTTTAATATACGCTCCTGTGACGTACTAAGGCTTTAAAGCTGAAAAAGTCTCCAAAAGGAAACACGAAACAAGCTGAAACGCTCACAATCTAGTCTGAAGTGTTTAATTTGGGCTCTGTTTAGCATTTTTCCGTCACAATCAGCAGCTTGCAGAGTGAATTTGGTCGTGAGCGGGACGCCACACAGCCGCGCGAAGCCTCCGCGAGGCTTTCAGCCGCCGCCGGCCTGCAATATCCGGCCGGAGGGATGCGGCGCGCGGACATGCACCCGGGGAAGATCTGTGCGAGATAGCAAGTCTTAAATATGTTGTAGGCATTTATTTTTAGAATAATTTGGTGAGTCTTAACTTCTTTAGGGTCTATGCGAAATTGCGTATCATTTAAATGCTAACACAGTTCTGACAGACCTGTAATTCAATTTAACTTCAACAAAAAATGGTCGCAAACAATAAAATGAATTCCTCACTGTTATATAATGATTTTGGACACTACTTTCAAATTCCGTACAACATAATGTGTAACAAAGTCCCGCACGCACTTCGGTAGTGTCCCACCACTACAGTGCAAGACGTCGGCGACGGCACGTAATTGCAGCTTTTACACGCGCCGGCAATTACATCCACCGCTACATTGATGCTGTTACCGTTACTGTTGCAGCTGATATCGTGTAATTGGCATTTATGTGACATGTATGTATGTAGTAGCGGCAATGACGGACCTAATAAAACAGTGTTCTTAAGCTAGTAGCCAAACAAAATGGTTATTAAATGTTTTTTGAAGTTAGATGAAGTTATCACCACAACAGGTTACCTGATAATAGTGATGAATAAATATAATGTATTGCCTAAACCTTCGTATTCTGGTGATAATGAATGGACTAACTATACGTCTTAATACTTATTCCAATTCAAAGTATAACATTTTTTAAAGCGGTATGCACCATTATGGACCAAAAATATAATGTTCGGTGGTCGTTTTAAATCTCCGTCATTACTTTGATCGCTAGATATTAGTGTTAGCGACGGATGTGTCCGAGCGATGCAGACCTCCTCACCCTCCCGTGGTGATTAGATCCATGATATGTCTGTATTTTAAGACAAACGTTAATTAACCTAGTATATTTTCACACAATATTACACAAAGATATACTGTTAAACTTTATTTGTAAAGACTCCCTTTTCATTATCAAAAAACATAATTGAGAACTAAAACATATTTTAACGCCTACTGTATATCAAACATTCAAATATAAAGCATAAAATATAACGTACAGTTTTCACAAATAAAGTACAGTGGGCAACAAAAGTGCATCCTATACAGCGGTGCGCGTGACATGTCGCGTCATCTGTCGCGGTGACGTCACGGCCGCGACCGAACATTGAGCGCGGTCAGCTGAGCCAGCGACACTTATTGGAAATAAACCCGATGCAGTTTAGTGGCCTTTGTAAACGACTTTGTTATTAACTGTTATGGTTTTAGGCTGGTTGGTTATACAGCTGGTGGTGCCTGTACTGGTTGTACCTTGTTTTATGAATGTTAATCTATTTTAGAAAACTGTTTTGTTATTTTGTTGAGGCATGTTATAGGACATCTCATACATATTTTCAGGACTTATATACTTAACTATCTCTAAATAAATTAGTAGCAATACAAATAAAAAAATATATTTTGATAATTAATTACGCTAATTCGATTGAAAAATGGCAACTAATGTGTTAATGAAGGAGATCAGTGATGTTGACAGCGCGTCACGTGACCGCCGCGTACACCTGCCAACACTCGGCACATGGTAATTAACTTCCATACTCATTATAAACACTAATTTCATATTGTTAGAAAAATTGTTAACAATATCATTAATATTAATTGGTTTCAATTAGCCCTAATAACAAACCTAGCAACTAATAGCGATTAAAAAATAATATAACATCATCAGTAGTATTTAAATTCAAAAAGTACAAAAATGAGTACCTACCTATAAAAAGTAATATTTATATTACTTTTTGACTTTTCTTTGAACTACTCTGTAGAAATAAAATAAGCTCAAAAAGTTTTCCATTGACTAATACGAAGTATTGTATGAACCACTTTAATATATTTTCATTGAATGCCACAACAAAATAAAACGCTCGCAACTATTATGTTTGTATGAGGACACGAGCGTGCAGCTGTCGCTCAAATGACTAAATACATTGTTCCATTTGTTTATTTACAGCGCTACAAGCCGCACGCGCGTCGACCGCGCGTCTGCCGCGCGTCACCCGCACCTCGGCCGCGCCTCGCCCGCTCTCGCGTGATATCCACTTGGTATGCTACAATATTAAATAGTTTACCTAAACTAGCTTTTGTCGAACCCGCATCGAGTGATTTTGTGTACTGCGAACATTTGCACCAATAACGTGTTGTCGTGTTTTAGACATTATTAGCCTTTGTTACTGTCGGTGAAACGATTCAATGAAAACATAATAACGGTGGAATCACTAACGACTAACTAACAATATACGAACGATAGTGTTTGTTTATTTATACCATATCCATAGTAATGCAATTTCTTAGCTATAAAAATCCTTTGTCAGTATCAACAAGGATAATCCAAAGCACTCGAACATAGGAACAGAGCAAAGGATCGCCGGGGATCGTGTTTGAGTTCTGTGAACATCTTAAGCTGACTTATTCGATGAAGTAGAGAACAAATAGTCTTGTAATAAGACAAAACAAAGGCGGGTCGCAAACATCCTAAACAAACGACAGTCGCCGCCAGCGCTGCGCCCTACAGCTCCCGACCTAAGCCGTGTGGTGACATGCTTATACTATGTTTCCACATAGTTCTTTGACTGCCTCGTTGGTCTAGTTGTCGCATAGCCGACTGCTGAGCACGAGGTCTCGGGTTCGATTCCCGGGACGGGCCGAAATCGCTTTGTGGGTTTTAGAAACTTTCACAAAGCAGCCCGGAGTTGGAAGTTGGTGATTGATACACCCGTGCATCGGAGAGCACGTTAATGTCGGTCCTGCGCCTGATCTCTCTCCGGTCGTGTCGGATTGCCGTCCCATCGGGTTATGAGAGTGAGGGAATAGGGAGTGCACCTGTGTCAGCGCAAATGCTTGTGCACTATAATTATGTCCTGCGCAGCTGGCTGATCTCCTTATATGAGAACAGCCGCCGTGGCCGATAATCGGCTAGGAGGCCATCATACTATGTTTCATTACGAGAAAATGCATTTTATATTTTGCGTTTTTTTTGTTCCCGAAAGCATCCAAGCAATTTGGTAAACGATGCATATCGACGATGAAGTGCCAATACCTCCTAACTGACATTTTGTCGATTTTTTGATTTTTAATGCGTTGGACACAAAATTGCATTTTGCATGTACTCGTCAAGACACCTAATTAAATATGTTGATAGTTTTGAGAGAAAATGCTAATAGAAATAGCTGCTAAGTCAATGTATGCATTCATTTAGCAAGACCTGCTGACATTACATCCTAAATTCAAGTGTAAAAAGCTTCTAAATTACTTAACTGTACTATGTATCATATCATATCCATGTTCCCATTACTACAATATTTTCATATTTAGATCTCTGAATTTTCAACGTGACGCGTTTTTTGCTCCTCCTGTAAAATGGTGATTTTGTAGTTAGGAGGTATTGGTACTTCATCGTCGATATTGTAAGTAAGGTAAACGACTATTTATGTGATGATGTACTTCTTTGTGGTAATAGAGAACGATTTCCATAATACTGAGCTCCGTGTTATCTTATACATTACCTGCTCTCCCTTAACCAGAGAATTATGCACATTGTTATACAATACACATATGGGATTCTTCTACATGATTTACCCATTACTTAAAATGTAAATCCTCAGGTACAAACTTAAGAGATTTGGATGGTTTCGTACCATCCAATTATTCTAAATAATACTGACTACGTGAACATCTTACTGCAGCAATTATTCTGCAGTAAGATGTTCACGTCTCAAACGAGATGAGACTCACATAACATGACGAATCCACAAACTTCGTTATCTCAATACAGCGAGTGCAGAAACTAAAAGCTTAATAACGTAACTTCTCCATATTCAGTGCTGGCCAACTTTAAAGTAGGCCTTATTAATTTTTCAACTGTTAGCTTTGGAAGTCGAGATCTTCGCGGAGTTGCCCCGGTGACGGCGTGTAGCTTTTTAATACTTTTTGGTGTCGGCATGCCATCGGGAAACTTCCAACAGTTTCAAGTACTTGAGAGATCACAGCACGGACTGCTTTTGAACGACGACTGGTAAATCAATTTCAAGATTTTCAGACTTCTCAATAAATAAATACTCACCGATAAGTATTGCTCAAGACTGGGAACTCGATTTTTCCATTTCTTTTTATTATTTTAAAAGTTGAAATACAAAAAATATGATGAAACGATTTTCAATAACTCCCAGAGTATTTATTTTATAAACCATACACGAAGATAAGCAAAATCAATCAATCGGCCAGATGTGGATGTGCGGAACACGCAAAAATCCATTAAATGTTGTTGTTTGTCGTCGGCGGCTGATACGGCCGATCTGCTTCACATCAAACTGTGACACAATTCAAACAAATACCAAAAACAGTTTACACGAGCAAACAGCTCCGCGATCTGTGACGCTTTGACGACCCTTCAACGATGAGATTTTTTGTCAACAGGACCTTAGACATACACCGCCGCCTTACGCGCGCATCGACCTTATCTCACAGCCATAGAGGCTAATATGCAATGGCTTTGATTTAAGGGTTCGGAAGCATAAGGTAGCGGTTGTTGGGAAATGTTTGCTTTGGATTTTACGGCGATACTGAGACAATTTTTGCTGTCAAATATTGCGGCGATCTCGGCGAGTCGTGTTTATGTGTACAGTAAGAGCTCCACCGTGCGGCTCCTGCGCTCAGGTGCCGTCAATTTGTGACGCAAACATCACTGTGAGTGTCGAATGTGCTGCGAAAATATTACATTAGCTTCCTCAAAGGGTGTAAAATAAGACTAGAGTGAAGTGTGCTTCAGCTTTAGGATTTATTCTGCCTTTGCATTCACGAGGTAGGTAAATGAAAAACATGGCTAGATAGCGAGTACACTCATGTTTGCTAAACTAAGTAGTTTCCTCAGACTGGTCGTATAGGTACTATTCGTGAATGTTGTAGTAATATTATGTAATTAGCAGTCGCGTACAGCGGCAGGTATGTGGACACACGTGATAATGACGCGTCGCATTCCGCGCGGGAATGTGCGGCACGCTGCTACTGCTCGCTCGCAATATCTAGCTAACCGAGTCTACCTGTACCGCGTACTTATTCCGATGTATCAATAGTAACAATATATCACACAATACATCTGAAACGCCGTCGATATCGACTTGGAACACTCGTGCACTTGTAAAGTCAGTAGCTGGTATGTAGTGGGGAACATGCACAGTTCCACGTGGCGAGCCAATTAGCCACAGCTAACAATAGCCGCTGTAAGGGAAATAGCCGGCGAGGGCGGTAATTATTGCCGACTCTAATTAGCGCACATAAGGAGATACACTGCCTTATCGAGTGGTTATTTTTTCGAGCTTATTGTCGAATTGTCCTCAATATCCTAGATACAAGCCTCAAATGGAATATATTTGATACAAAAATGATAACATTTTGTTTGAAATACCGTGTATCCGTCAAAAACATTATGATAAAAGACGCCATTTTGTGAACGAATCTCAAAGGAATATTGCTTATTAAGTTGTAGGAAGTAACTTTTAAACTTGAAAATTAATTATCTGCGAATGAATTTTCACTGTATTATGTACTTAATTGTTTTGGATGTTGTTGAGAGTTTGTTGCTCTCTATTTTGTTAGAACGTCAGAACTTTACAAGTGTTTGATGTTATGACTTTTTTGCCGGCGGGCGCGTTCGCCTGACGCATCGGCTTCGGCTTATGAGTTGCGAACAACTTATTGAGATTTCAATATGTGTGTTTGTTTGGCAACATCAAACGTTACGTGAAATGATATGTTTTTCTTTTAGTTCAACCGAAGAGATTTCTCTCAGATGACACAACCCACCTTCAAACATATCTGCCTACTGTGCATTTTATATTTATTACTTTATGTCATGTGTATTTAAAATATATTTTAGATACTAGTAGGTCCACACAACACACACCCTGGATACGTCACTATTTATTTGGCAGTCTGTGTGTATAAATAAAGAAGACAATTTGCCAAAAATACAAAATTGAGTGCAAGTAAGTTTAGCTGAAACTTCCCACTTGCACAAGTTGCGTATGAACAACAAGTAGAACAAACTGCCGTGTAACTGTCCACATTAAACTCCACTAAATATGAAACTGAACAAAGACAACTGCCTCCCAACTCGTACAAAGTACTCACGCACATTACTTCAACGTTCGAAATCCCCCAAAATGCGCATTCAACAGTTTTCGCGTCATTTTCTGTGAAACTCGCGGCCTCCGTAACGAAGAGTCCTTGCCTTAAACTTTACAAAATACCTTCACTGCTCATGCAATCAATATTCACCCTTATGCTAACAACCTTAAAGCTTACATCAGCTGAACGGTGATATGGGTTCGGTAAGTTCACACTCGTCGCGACCGAAAGAGGCTGAGCGGTAAGGAAATGTTGCTGTCAAGTATCTTTCCAACGGAAAACGCTTGAAAATATATTTTATAAAATATACTTAAGTATTTATTTCCCGTTTTTAAAGGACGTGCCTTTTCAAATGATTTAAAGGACCTAATTATTTTTGAAGTAATGAAGATACGAATATCTTTATTAGCTAGGAAACATTTCTGATAACGGTTCGAGATTTGTTCATAGGAAGGGCGATGATAACTGTACGGTTTCTGTTTTGGTGACGACCAATATTGATACGGTATGATAAAATAGAGCTGCTTCTTTCAATGCAAGTAGTGTTTTAATTATTTTAATGATATTCTAGGAACAAGCGCAGTCACTCCGCAGCGTTTCGCTGATACCCGCTGCTGGTTAAAGTTAGTAATTAGCTCATTAGTTTACCTGTGATCATTAACCACTTCAGCTAACTAGTTAACCGGGTTAGCGCTGCATAAACGACTTCTAAGTTTAGCGCAGTTTTAGTTCGTCGCGCGGTAATTATACTACGAGTAGAGATCAAGTTCAGGATGCCCATTTTGTTCTGTGAAGACTGCTTTTGTTTACTTGATATCAGTAGCTCTGCAGACATGTTACACTAGTTTATTCCAACTCTTGCAAAAACATGTCCACGGCTCATGAAAAAATATATCTTGTATTATTCACTAATTAACGAGGGTCTAAACACAAACTATTTAAGTAACGACAATCGGCCCTGACTTCGCTTATCAACATGAAAAATTCACGGTTCGTGAGCAACCCACATTAAGTTTTAATTCAATAACGCGCCGATGGACTAGGCCTGCCCCACGTATAATTTGTAAGATTAAGTAGGTCCCGGGCAGTCCCGGGCAGTCCCGGGCCGTCCCGTGCCCGTAAGCCGGGACTTACGGACCGCGGCCCGGACGCGACTCCAAGGACCACTTACAAATTAATTCAACAAGGTACTATTAGGGCCTGTGATTTGCATACATTCTGCGGCAAGTGTTTAAGATCGGACTCGACGTAATCTGCTCGTAAACTTCCGCAGTCAATATTGACTGAGCTGTTGTCGATGACCGCACCTATTTGCTCGCATACAGAATTACAACGAGTTTGGCTTACTGTTCCCGGCCAGTTCCCGAGAGCCTGCTGCTACAATACCCAGTACAGTGTCAGCTGTAGGTTTTCTCACGCAAGTTGTGATATAATTAGCCCGCGAGTATTAGGAGTGTCTAGTAGGGGAGGGGAAACATGCTGTTATCATTACTTGCATTATTTCTATGTGCATATTACACGTTATTCTCTTGTTTCAAATAGCAGTCTGTTCCCGGTAAAACTCGTAAAGCAAGTTCATTAAACTGACAGAACTGTATCCGGAGTATATTTATTACTGACAGGCTTCACAACGTTAAAGTCACAGTGACTCTCCGAAATTTCGTAAAGGTCGACTCCGAAACAATTAGGGAGGCTCCCAATTAGCGGCCATTTACGCGCCGCTCATAAAACAAGCGCAGCGAGAGCGGCGCGTCATGACGTCACTCGCCGTCACCGCGGATAATGATCCCACTTGATCCGCCGCCGTGCTTTGTGTAATTAATAACGAAATTAATTACTGTAATAGCGGGACGCGCGACATTTTGTTATTTCGCTAATAAGTGACATTACACGGCGATGCACGGCAACTTCATTACCGATAGTGCAGCGCTCGAGTTGCTCGCGGTCAATATTTAGGCGACGTCATTAAAATATTAAATTACACCGCTGTAATTACGAGACCAGCCACTACGTTAATAGTTATTTAAATTATACATTCACGAGTTTTGTTTTGATTTCAGAGTGATTGATGTGAGAATAAAATTAGAGCTTATTTCGCAATTCATTACTACGCGTCCCAACGTGATGGATGACTAATAAGCCCAATGAAAACCTATATATATTTTCTCTTCAAAATAATAAATTTTCTTTTTTAACAACATACTTAAGCGAGTGTTGGTCGTGTTGGAAAAAATGTACAGTTGTAATTAGTTCAGCAGTCTAAAGTAGTTGTTATTACAGAATATGCAAATTGGCACAATAACTTGACCGCGGCGCAGTTAGCCGCGCTCACAATGAAACAAAACGCTATTCTGTGGTCCTTTATGACATTCGTAGCTTTGTCCACGTTTAAGTGTCTTTGTGCCGCACACTATCTTACAAGGCGGATTTCCGAAAATCCTTACTCAGTAAGATTGTGCTATAGCTTGGCTCATATGTGACGAAGGACAATCAGAAACATCTATAGACGACGAATTTAAGTTTGTCATTGCCACGGAGAATACCTGTAATCGCGCAAAAATATTTTTCTGAAGTAAAAGAGCCTAGGTCTTTATTACCCGCAACAATTTTTATTCTCTAGAATTTTCAAATAACGTAAGAAGTTTGGAAGTTGAAAATTCTGCTTTTAATTTTGAAGTGGAAGTGAATTTATCTCTCAATACTTAGCTGTAAAAGTTTCCTAACTTGATGATTGTTCCGGGAAGGTGCGTCGATGTTTCAAATGTTGTATTTTGAATGTATCTCGTTATAATATCTAATTCAGTAAATCTGCTTACAGAGCGCCCGGTTATTGTAAAGTTCGCCTACTTATTGAGTTCTTGCGAGGAGTACAGTCGCCCCCGGAGCTCACAGTATGAAATATTGTTTCAACGACATTTGAAATAACAAAACTTTTCGGAGACGCACTCGTTGGTGTTTTTATTAAAATAGCATTTCAATGAAAAGTTAAAGTTAGATGAATTGATATTGACAAGTTAAAGTTGGATAAGTCTGAAATTGATGGATTAGGTACCATGATTCGTGCTTTTTCAATATTTTTTAGTTACTTTTTCTTTTTATTGAAAAATATAATACAAGTGG
This sequence comes from Heliothis virescens, assembly GCA_002382865.2. NCBI lineage: Eukaryota > Metazoa > Arthropoda > Insecta > Lepidoptera > Noctuidae > Heliothis > Heliothis virescens. Next base: position 146,929 of record NWSH02000556.1, read on the forward strand.
TATATATAAGTGCTATATATTCATTAAATCAGCAAAAAGATAAGGAAAACCGTTTGCTCATATCACACAATTAGCTAGGACTGGTCTCCCACACTTTGTGTTTATACAATTATATGGAGCGGATGAAATAACGCGCGGTTTTAATTAAATTCCATCATGGTCGACGTGACCGAATTATAAACTTCAGTGTAATTGTTTTTTTTAGGCTTGTTGGTTTTTAATGTATTACACGGCATATTTTATGCCGCGTTAGATGGTGTTTGTTCTGGACGAGTTCCCGGTGTAAACCTGATATATAAACATGCTTAACATAGCGCTTATCAGCACAATGTTGAAGTTGCAAAGTTCCACGAACCTACATTTGTAAAGAGTAACTAATGAAATTCCACTCACGTCCGATTGGAAAATAAAAAAGCTACAAATTTTATTTCGGACAAAAAGCTCCGTAAATGTTTTATGAATCAATTTGACCGTACTGTACAACGTTGACAATGAAATGTTTATCGGATGTGTAACGAACTATGCAATTCTGTAGGCCATGCGTCACCAACGAATCTGAAAATCTTTCAAATTGGAAAGATACATAGTGTATGACATACAAGTAGCTTGAACATTGGTACAAGTGGACATTGTAAGTGGGTGCAGTCGGCCAGTCGGTCGGGTATCGGACGCGTCCGGAGCGCGTTGACGTCCGTATTTCAGGGAGTGACGTCACGCTCGTAATGTTCTCCCGGCTGTGTTGTTGGCTTTGTGCAGCGCTCGTTAGCGGTGACCATTCTACAACCGAATGCCGAAGGACTACTTAAAGTAACATTTAAATGACATTCAGACAATCAAGTAGAATGATTATTAAAATAAAAGTACCTATCAGTAATTAACAGACGGTCACTAGGTTCTTAGTCACGTTTTAATTACTGATTCTTTATCTGCCTGTTACACTATCACGATAAAATCAATACATTTTAAACCTGAACAGTAGATAAGCTTTATCAACATCTCTGTCTGGTCTAATTATAACTATTAATGCATATTCCAAGTACGTAGGTACTTATAAGCTAAAGTAAGTATAGACTAAATAAACTAGTCCTTCTGAGTGCATTCTCCGCAGTTGTCTTATTTCCTGTACGTCCGAGTAATGGCGAGCACGAGACTTTACTTTGACGTATTTATTTCATTATTTGACAAAAATAAATTAAATGGATTTACTGTGTTGCTGTGGACATAGAAGAGAAATGGACTTTAAAAGAAAAATAATAAAAAAATAACTTACATTTCAACTGAAAGCCTTTGTTCGGAACTTAGTTCTAAGACGAGATTACACTAAATTATGAACGAGTCTATTGTTAAATATTCACATATTGTTATTACAGCTATCACAAGACATGGAATGCGAACGTTCAGGAACATTGGTCGTAACAAACTTGTCGAATAACTCAGCCGCGTAATTTTTACGATCTCCATGTAACACACATCGGTGCATATCGTCTGCGTGCGTCGTAAAACAAGAACTTGTTCCGACATAACTCACGGCCCACGAGCTCTCACTGCTAACTTTTGTGGATGAAGAATCACCAAAAAACTACCGCTAAGGGCGGAGTTTTTTATACATACAAAAATATTTGTGTTCTAGGCCCACGGTACATCTATAGATAAGTCCCAAAGCCCTAGAGCTGGTACATCACTTCTTCTTCCAGGCCTGTTCCCAACTTCATTTGGGGTCGGCGCAATATGTTTTCTGCTTCCATTTCTAGCTGTTACTTGTCATACTGACATTCGCTCCTTTCTTACTCATGTCATCTTNATAACGTAAGAAGTTTGGAAGTTGAAAATTCTGCTTTTAATTTTGAAGTGGAAGTGAATTTATCTCTCAATACTTAGCTGTAAAAGTTTCCTAACTTGATGATTGTTCCGGGAAGGTGCGTCGATGTTTCAAATGTTGTATTTTGAATGTATCTCGTTATAATATCTAATTCAGTAAATCTGCTTACAGAGCGCCCGGTTATTGTAAAGTTCGCCTACTTATTGAGTTCTTGCGAGGAGTACAGTCGCCCCCGGAGCTCACAGTATGAAATATTGTTTCAACGACATTTGAAATAACAAAACTTTTCGGAGACGCACTCGTTGGTGTTTTTATTAAAATAGCATTTCAATGAAAAGTTAAAGTTAGATGAATTGATATTGACAAGTTAAAGTTGGATAAGTCTGAAATTGATGGATTAGGTACCATGATTCGTGCTTTTTCAATATTTTTTAGTTACTTTTTCTTTTTATTGAAAAATATAATACAAGTGGTATATATAAGTGCTATATATTCATTAAATCAGCAAAAAGATAAGGAAAACCGTTTGCTCATATCACACAATTAGCTAGGACTGGTCTCCCACACTTTGTGTTTATACAATTATATGGAGCGGATGAAATAACGCGCGGTTTTAATTAAATTCCATCATGGTCGACGTGACCGAATTATAAACTTCAGTGTAATTGTTTTTTTTAGGCTTGTTGGTTTTTAATGTATTACACGGCATATTTTATGCCGCGTTAGATGGTGTTTGTTCTGGACGAGTTCCCGGTGTAAACCTGATATATAAACATGCTTAACATAGCGCTTATCAGCACAATGTTGAAGTTGCAAAGTTCCACGAACCTACATTTGTAAAGAGTAACTAATGAAATTCCACTCACGTCCGATTGGAAAATAAAAAAGCTACAAATTTTATTTCGGACAAAAAGCTCCGTAAATGTTTTATGAATCAATTTGACCGTACTGTACAACGTTGACAATGAAATGTTTATCGGATGTGTAACGAACTATGCAATTCTGTAGGCCATGCGTCACCAACGAATCTGAAAATCTTTCAAATTGGAAAGATACATAGTGTATGACATACAAGTAGCTTGAACATTGGTACAAGTGGACATTGTAAGTGGGTGCAGTCGGCCAGTCGGTCGGGTATCGGACGCGTCCGGAGCGCGTTGACGTCCGTATTTCAGGGAGTGACGTCACGCTCGTAATGTTCTCCCGGCTGTGTTGTTGGCTTTGTGCAGCGCTCGTTAGCGGTGACCATTCTACAACCGAATGCCGAAGGACTACTTAAAGTAACATTTAAATGACATTCAGACAATCAAGTAGAATGATTATTAAAATAAAAGTACCTATCAGTAATTAACAGACGGTCACTAGGTTCTTAGTCACGTTTTAATTACTGATTCTTTATCTGCCTGTTACACTATCACGATAAAATCAATACATTTTAAACCTGAACAGTAGATAAGCTTTATCAACATCTCTGTCTGGTCTAATTATAACTATTAATGCATATTCCAAGTACGTAGGTACTTATAAGCTAAAGTAAGTATAGACTAAATAAACTAGTCCTTCTGAGTGCATTCTCCGCAGTTGTCTTATTTCCTGTACGTCCGAGTAATGGCGAGCACGAGACTTTACTTTGACGTATTTATTTCATTATTTGACAAAAATAAATTAAATGGATTTACTGTGTTGCTGTGGACATAGAAGAGAAATGGACTTTAAAAGAAAAATAATAAAAAAATAACTTACATTTCAACTGAAAGCCTTTGTTCGGAACTTAGTTCTAAGACGAGATTACACTAAATTATGAACGAGTCTATTGTTAAATATTCACATATTGTTATTACAGCTATCACAAGACATGGAATGCGAACGTTCAGGAACATTGGTCGTAACAAACTTGTCGAATAACTCAGCCGCGTAATTTTTACGATCTCCATGTAACACACATCGGTGCATATCGTCTGCGTGCGTCGTAAAACAAGAACTTGTTCCGACATAACTCACGGCCCACGAGCTCTCACTGCTAACTTTTGTGGATGAAGAATCACCAAAAAACTACCGCTAAGGGCGGAGTTTTTTATACATACAAAAATATTTGTGTTCTAGGCCCACGGTACATCTATAGATAAGTCCCAAAGCCCTAGAGCTGGTACATCACTTCTTCTTCCAGGCCTGTTCCCAACTTCATTTGGGGTCGGCGCAATATGTTTTCTGCTTCCATTTCTAGCTGTTACTTGTCATACTGACATTCGCTCCTTTCTTACTCATGTCATCTTTCAAAATCAAAATCAAAATCAAAATCAAAAAGCATTTATTCAAAGTAGGCTGAAAATCAGCACTTTTTGAAGGTCAAGTTTACAAAAGACAGCCCCAAAAGACACAATCTATCCATCTTTTCTTTGGTCTTCCCCTCCCTCTATATCCATCTACATTCATACTTAACATGCTCCTTGTTGCATGAGATTCATCTCTCCTCATTACATGCCCATACCATGACAACCGTTTACCTCTAATCATTTCTATAACTGGTGCTACTTTTAGACTTCCTCTAATATAATCATTCCTCACTTTATACATTCTTGTCACACCACACATCCATCTCTAGAGCTGGCACATCACTACGGCCGCAATATAAAGTCGGTGACTAAAGTTCAGGAAGCTGCACTCATATTGACACAAGTTGGGACTTATGTCCCCATCGCTCACGTAACTAACAAAGTCTTGGAGCTTACTTTTAGTTGCTCACTAAGTATCTATAAGTTAGTTTTTTGTATTTAAGACCGTGGACGGAACTGTGAACAGATTTAAAGCAACTTCAGTTTAGTTTTAAGTATAAAAAGAGCTTAGTATTTACCAGTCTTGATGAAATGTAAAATAATATGCAAAGACCTTAATTTGTAGGTTTTCAGCATCCATTTGAACTATTAATTATATGTGCACTAACATTTAAGTTGCTTATTTAAACATTTTTTTATATTTATAGAATTATAAATTAATAGCAAAGTATTTAAAAATAACGTAACTTTATCATAAGTTCAAGTAGTGAACAGTCCACGGCGAGAGTTCTCTAGACAGCTGCTCGAGTTCATTACGGAACACCCTGTAGACTGCCGGCTGCGCGCGCGGACGTGAACTTGAACATTTTAAATATTTCTGATATATTCCACAAGTTCTACTTTATTTTTACACAAAGTTTTAATAGAAAGTTAGCAAGATTAACCTCGGGATTAATGTGAGACTCTTCAATCTCTTCAATTTTACATGAGTAATTTTAACTCATACTCGTACAATGAGTTAAAATACTCGTGAAAAATTAGTTTCCACTAGTAAAATATTAGTTTAAGATTCATTCGTTTTATCATTGTATCTCTAAAGCTCGTTTGGTTAGTCTCGGCACTGCATTTACCGTATAAAAATATTTAATTACACAATGGAGTTGTGGTCGCTACTATGTAATTAGAAATGTAATTAACGTCATTTGAAAGTGAATCGCACAAGCTATCCGCAGTGTGACGTTGTGACGTGTCGCCATTGAATATCGAATCCACTCGCAGGTCGCGTTTATTGGCGACCAAATCGTCGCTCGGACGCTCCACAAATATAGGAAAAATGGAAAAGACATATTGCTGTGTCTTATCTCCGCTACCCAATTTAAACTTTATCTCGTATTGTTAAAGTTGGTTTTCGAGTGTTGGATTACTTAATAATGGCAGAAAGATTGGGAAAGTTTGTTGACACGGCTGAGTTGATGCGTAATCTCGTCTGGAGCATTCGTTTTGTGAACACGCGGCTCGAGTGGGTGCCGGAATGGAAGATGGCTTTTTATTATCGCCCCTCGTTTTGTTCGGAACAACGCAGCGGTTTGTGATGGCGCCTCAAAGGCCCGCAGAGTACACCGACTCAAAGCGTATTACGGCAATTAAAAGTATTAGGATTGTTGAGAGGTTTTCCTTAGGATTGGAGTAATTAAAGCTTTAATTCGGAGCTGTTTTCGACGTGGAAGTACTCACAACTGCTTTTTGTCTGGAGAATGTACGACCAAAAGAAAACTCGACGTAGTTTAGGAAGCGTACTTGGCACTAAAACAGAAAAACAAATAACAAAATGTTTTTGTAAACATCGTAATGTTCACTGCCTTCACATAAACAAGTTAAGCTCTACTATAAAGTACAAAAGTATTGAAGGAAGTACCTATTTGTGTAAAAAATCTTATTTACAANATCTACATTCATACTTAACATGCTCCTTGTTGCATGAGATTCATCTCTCCTCATTACATGCCCATACCATGACAACCGTTTACCTCTAATCATTTCTATAACTGGTGCTACTTTTAGACTTCCTCTAATATAATCATTCCTCACTTTATACATTCTTGTCACACCACACATCCATCTCTAGAGCTGGCACATCACTACGGCCGCAATATAAAGTCGGTGACTAAAGTTCAGGAAGCTGCACTCATATTGACACAAGTTGGGACTTATGTCCCCATCGCTCACGTAACTAACAAAGTCTTGGAGCTTACTTTTAGTTGCTCACTAAGTATCTATAAGTTAGTTTTTTGTATTTAAGACCGTGGACGGAACTGTGAACAGATTTAAAGCAACTTCAGTTTAGTTTTAAGTATAAAAAGAGCTTAGTATTTACCAGTCTTGATGAAATGTAAAATAATATGCAAAGACCTTAATTTGTAGGTTTTCAGCATCCATTTGAACTATTAATTATATGTGCACTAACATTTAAGTTGCTTATTTAAACATTTTTTTATATTTATAGAATTATAAATTAATAGCAAAGTATTTAAAAATAACGTAACTTTATCATAAGTTCAAGTAGTGAACAGTCCACGGCGAGAGTTCTCTAGACAGCTGCTCGAGTTCATTACGGAACACCCTGTAGACTGCCGGCTGCGCGCGCGGACGTGAACTTGAACATTTTAAATATTTCTGATATATTCCACAAGTTCTACTTTATTTTTACACAAAGTTTTAATAGAAAGTTAGCAAGATTAACCTCGGGATTAATGTGAGACTCTTCAATCTCTTCAATTTTACATGAGTAATTTTAACTCATACTCGTACAATGAGTTAAAATACTCGTGAAAAATTAGTTTCCACTAGTAAAATATTAGTTTAAGATTCATTCGTTTTATCATTGTATCTCTAAAGCTCGTTTGGTTAGTCTCGGCACTGCATTTACCGTATAAAAATATTTAATTACACAATGGAGTTGTGGTCGCTACTATGTAATTAGAAATGTAATTAACGTCATTTGAAAGTGAATCGCACAAGCTATCCGCAGTGTGACGTTGTGACGTGTCGCCATTGAATATCGAATCCACTCGCAGGTCGCGTTTATTGGCGACCAAATCGTCGCTCGGACGCTCCACAAATATAGGAAAAATGGAAAAGACATATTGCTGTGTCTTATCTCCGCTACCCAATTTAAACTTTATCTCGTATTGTTAAAGTTGGTTTTCGAGTGTTGGATTACTTAATAATGGCAGAAAGATTGGGAAAGTTTGTTGACACGGCTGAGTTGATGCGTAATCTCGTCTGGAGCATTCGTTTTGTGAACACGCGGCTCGAGTGGGTGCCGGAATGGAAGATGGCTTTTTATTATCGCCCCTCGTTTTGTTCGGAACAACGCAGCGGTTTGTGATGGCGCCTCAAAGGCCCGCAGAGTACACCGACTCAAAGCGTATTACGGCAATTAAAAGTATTAGGATTGTTGAGAGGTTTTCCTTAGGATTGGAGTAATTAAAGCTTTAATTCGGAGCTGTTTTCGACGTGGAAGTACTCACAACTGCTTTTTGTCTGGAGAATGTACGACCAAAAGAAAACTCGACGTAGTTTAGGAAGCGTACTTGGCACTAAAACAGAAAAACAAATAACAAAATGTTTTTGTAAACATCGTAATGTTCACTGCCTTCACATAAACAAGTTAAGCTCTACTATAAAGTACAAAAGTATTGAAGGAAGTACCTATTTGTGTAAAAAATCTTATTTACAAATATTTATTTATTTATTTATTTATTTAATACTTTTTGCACATATTTAAACATACAATGGCGGACTTAACGCCTTAGGCGTTTTCTACCAGTCTACCTTAGGGTGGTGGAGAAATAGCAACGGTAGGTGCATGAATTTATTATATTAAGTTAAAAGAAAAAAAAAATAACAATAATGATATACATATACTATAAATATATAATAATATATCAATATAAACTACATACATACATAAATATATATACCTATATTATATTTATTAAATAATTTGATATTTATTATTAAATATCAAATTATTTATCAGTCTAGTCAGCTTAGTCGATCGCTAGTATCTCGATAAACTAAAACAAGTAAGCAAATAATATCGTTTAACAAGATATGAAGTTACAGTTTCATCGAAGATAAAATCTGAGAGCAAACAAAACATTTGTATAGCAGATATTATAAGACAGGCTCCATTATTGTAAGTTGTTCGGCTTTCACAAAGAAATGAGAAGTGTCGCGTTTGAGCGCGCTGTTCGCGCAACTTGTCGAGCGCCGACTGATTTGCATGACACTCATACACACTCATACTCGTCTGAGCTTTGTTATTTAAATTGTGACGTTTATTAAATCACGCCACTTTACTTCAATTATAATGGAGATACATTTAATATAAGCATTATAAAAAGCAACAAAGGATTTGAAACATTCTGTAGAAGTCTTTTTTCATGATGGTCCAATTTTCAGTGAGTAATATTGTATTTTATAATACTCTTTCACTTGGGCACTTAATTATTTTATAAAATGAATAGGTTTTATTTAACCAGCTTCGAATTCAGCGAGTATTATTTTTTTTTTTCGCCAAAAATTCACACATTATTTAATCAGTAGTGAGTTAAATATCTTTACAAAACATATTCATAAAGACTGAAAGCATAAGTTGAATTGAACGAAAAGCATCAAAGCATTAACAGTGCCCGAATGCAGTTCCCTCGTCCCGTCACATCTGGTGGAACTGTCTGTATCGCGTGTCGTTGTCGCCGCCGCAGACGACTGCGGCGTGCAATAAGAACCCGCCATTACTGCGGCGCGCACCTGAGCCGCAGACTACACAGCTGTATTGAAAACGCATTGCGAGGGTGACAATTACTTTTATTGAATAAACAAAAAATAATTTATCCTGTAGGTTGCTTTGGGTAAATAGTTTATGAAGGATTTTTTACTTAGTACATTGGTGTAGGTACCAGTTTGGGTTTCAGTATAGCATGCCAATGGCTGTGCTGGTACCAACATTTGTGACGTGATGGCATTACAAAAATAAATAAAAACCCTCCTGCCACCCGTCGTGCAAAAATTCAGACTACAAACTGCTACTTGAAAATCAGAACAATACAACTGCACGTAGGTCATATATTTATTTTGAGGTATATAGTTTAGGTGGAACGCGGAGGTACCAATTTGTAGTAAAAGCCGTGTTCTGGTGAATACGTCGCCTGAGCGTGGCGCGGTGTACTCGACAAATTAAAATATTCCGCGCGAGAAGGCGCGCCACAATGGCGCCTCTGATTGAACCGCGCCGATCTGATCCGCCCTTTCTAATTACTCAGAACACTTTTGATTTTCACAGCCTCCATACAAATGTACTTATTGTTATCTTCGTTCTTTGGAATTTTTGCAAGACTTTGATGTATTGGAGTTTTTGAATAGCGAAGATTGAATTGGAAATGGAATGGGTCAGCTGGGGAACTGTCGCAGAATACAACTGATTTATTAAAGCGGAGTAATTATTATTACTGCTTAAATTATTCGTAAAAGCGTTACCAAAAATCATTTTGCACTTAGATAAGCTAAGTACATTTTAAGTTTAGGAATAACGTTGCGGCTTGGACTAATAACTTTTCTGTAATTTAAGGGTCGTCTTCTCAAAACTAATAAATTCTAAATTACGTAAGTTACTCATTCATTGAAGTTGCCTTAAAGAAATTCTAAATATTTTGTAAGTAGTTTGCTGGGAGCGGGACCCCACATTTTGAAAATTGCCAACTTATGAGCTCGAAATAATTTCACTTTGTTTACACAATCTAAGTTTGTTTATTAAAACCAATATCTCTTGAGGCTCTAATTAAATACTTTGCAAGTATTTCTATCGGCGAGGCGTAACTTCGGGGGAAGTTTTATCAAAAATCCCCGCTAAGCCGCGCTACTACTGCTAAATAATACGTATATACTTAGGTCCCGGCTCCCTCGACGCCGCGTCTGCTTACTTTGTACCGACCTGCCTTTGTGAGGAACGCAATTAAACGTTCTAATTGTGGATACTCCGCTCTCATAGACTACAAGGACGTAACGCACACAATATTTAGATAATCTGATTAAGTAAATTACGAATAAAGTTCCTGTTCTAGCTTATATTATAAACATAAAGGGAATTACTTCTAACATTTCGATGGAGAGATAAATGTAAGATAAATAATGTCGCTGCTACAATATTATATGGAGAACAAAAATCGTCCATTCCATTAGTCGGTCCATTAAGCAAAGCCGTACGTTCGCGAGTACGCATTAGCTAACTAACGGTCGATAACAGGAGGTTAGCCGAAAACTAACTGCTACATAGGTACCTACCTTCCGCAACATGTATGTACTATGAAACTAGTTCTATGTGTATATACCTTTTACTTAAATGTGGAGTTTTCCAATCCAGATTTTCTATCCAATAACCAACTTACGTGATAAATAGTTTTAGGAAATCAGTCACTTTTCCGAGAAAAAGTTATTCTTTATCCTGAATAACTGGCAATTGGTTAAACTGTGGCGCGTGTAACAAGTGTACATAATACGACCACGTTTACAACAACAGTAATTTGGCGAGTCGATATGTCGAAGGTGGTCTTTAAGACAGTTTGATTAGTTCAAAAGTTCCCCACTTGTGTGCAGGGTACTGGGCCACGCGGGGCTGCGGAGGGGTGGAGGGGGGCGCTAGGGCTGCCAAGCGGTTGTTTCGGCCATTTTCCGAGTCATTGGTGAACAACGATGCGACTCGATGAGAATACAATAGTTATTCATGACTTTTGTCCGAAATATAAGTAATGTTTGGTACACGTTGTGTGGGACGTCGTAAAGTTTAATGGCTTGGGACTTCTATTGAATTAGGAATGTCTTTGCTGGACGTCAGGAATGCTTTGCCAGGAAGAAAATATATGTTAGTCGAAGAATTTCTCTCAGTAGTAAGTAATTGAGCAAATAAAATGACCGTTCACAAAAATGTAGTTTGGGAAGTGAGATTTGACATCACAGTTTTTGTAAAACAACGTCTGAAGGCTCTAATATACAGGACTGCGTAATTCGATAAAAGCGAAATATCAATCATGCACCTTTTTAGCTGTTTTATCTCCCCGCAGAAGTGCAGCGGCACTCCCCTCCGACATCGACACAGCGTCGTCATTTGTTGTACAAACGCCGGCGCCGTATCAGCGCGCATCAGCCCCGGTGCGTGGTGACGTATTAGTGCGAGCGCGCATGCACTGGAGCACCCTGTACAATACAGCTATAACAATTAGTGAATCGAAAAAAGTGGACCTAAACTTCAATACCTATAGAAAGTTTTCACAAAATAACTGAAAGATTTCCGTTGATATAAACAAAAACCCGAGCTGGCACCATTAGCACACAACGCTGGGATATCGAACACCCAATCAAGCGCAAGTGCATGCGAAGGCTGATCGCTAAGATTCGTGGCGCGTCTGAATATTCCGTAATGAGGCGACCCGATACTGCCTAGCGGGGCGCTGCATCCGTGCGGCATGTCGGCCGCCTGCACCCGAACACAGGTGCGTGCTGGAGCTTCATTTACAGAAGATTCAACCTGAATTAATTAGGTACTTGGTGAATTCGAGTCTTGTTTCTAAATGCGCGACACGTTAGGCTGCTTTGCAACAGATTTCAGATGATGTGGTAGTGCTTTTCTTTTCCAATACATACTTGTTTGGTCATCATTGTGAAACTGGTCTCAAAAGGAGGAGCTAACAGTTGTTGATTTATATTTAAGTTGACTGTTTGTGAGACAAAACGATACCAAAACACTTTTCTTTTTAGGTTCTATATTTGATACAGAATGAATAACGGTAACTTCTGATCTCCATTTAAAAGTGATCCTTCTGAAAGTAGCGGTTGAGTGTAGAAACTCTCCACTTCACCTTAATGTCAGCTATGCATATTACGGCAGTGTAGTGGAGGCATCACGTGAACCTAATCCGTTTGTGTAATGTGGAAACATTTTGCGGTATAGGAAACGTTTTGCGAGAACAATGCGGGCTACACTACAGAGTGCATGGCTGCGGCAAACAAACGCCCTGTTTGTTGTTAAATAACATACCGCTGATAACTGCTTTATACATATTATAGCAAATGTTCATGACGTTGTGAAATGCGTTTACAGCCCTAACTAAGTACATATCGTTGTGGTGTGATCAGAACTACCATTTATACATCTACATGATTGATTGTAGCGTAACCAAACTTTGCAAAATCAGTCATGTGTATTATGTGCCTAATCTATTGTGAATCTCAATAAGGTAATTAGATATGTTCAATAACTGATGTCTTTGATTAAACTCATCCAATAACGTAAACAACTCTAATAAAAACCCAAAGTTTTCCAAGTGGAAACACGTAAAACCATCTCGAGAGTGATGGGGCGCGACGCGTGCCCCCGCAGGCCGGCGCGCGTGGCAGTAGAGAGCGCATAGCTAAGCAGGTTTCCGAGCGGCTGAGCAGGCGCGTCCAAGCGCTGAAGATCAATCTTTCAATTTCGCGGTCGGGCTCCGGCGCCGATAGTTTCAATAACACTCGCTAATTTGCATGGAACAACCCTCATCATGCCACGTCACTAATAATAATTCAAAGAGTCCATCCGAGCACACCGCTTAGCTTGTTCAACCCTACAAATGCGATCTAATCGGTCTGCTAAGCCGTACAAATTCAATTAGCGGGATTAAAAGCGAGCCGACAGTGTGAAGCTAGACTAGAAATATCACACGGCACATTGGAGACTTTAAAAGTTCCCCTGTTCAGCGCTGTTCCCTTTGTGCGATGCCCTCGATTTGTGCCTTTGTGCTGTTGTCACGAGCAAATATTGTCTAAACAAATACACAATGGCCGTCCGATCCGGTACAACATTGTCACAGATTATCGTGAAATTGCCGAATTAATTTTGTTTGCTGTGAATTACTGTGTATGCAGTGTTACGATGGCACATTAATTACTCATTAGTTCAGTACTAGTTTTTGATTTCCAGTCAGGTATTTGGTATAAAAATTTGTGCTCGGTGGATTTTTCAGAACGATGCCACGGCTGTATAAATACTGTTCTCGTTAGCTCGGACGCGATTGCTTGCTTAAGAAAATGTTAACAAGCTGAGAACCAATTTTGTTGCCGTAAACATGACAAATTACGTAGCAGACGAGCTCCTGACCCTCGCCCTACAGCGGAGATATTTGTGGCGCGTCGTTATTATCAATATAGGAACACAATAGCGGTCGGCGATCGCTTAAACATCGCCTTTGAGAATTAGTTAGTTGTACTACAGAGGGATCACAATACCGCTGAGGTAAGGAAATGTGTCCCATATTAGGACTACACATGTTTATAGTTTTCTGCTATTATTCTCTGCTCGAATGTATTGAACCGTAAAAGTCATTATAGTTGAACTCATAAATTCTTAAAAAAAACTATGTAATGCTCAGATTTCAATTAAAATAATGCAGAGATTTAAAAAAAACGTTCATTCTCCATCTACCTACGTACTTTTAATATACCTTTCATATTTCATAACATTTTAATTGTATAAGTATTATAAGTTTGTATAAGACAAGCGCAGCTAACACACGGGCCACAAAGGGGCGCGCGGCCCATTTTCAAGTGGTCACGTGGGCACAGTGCAGCCGGTCCGGCCGTGCGGCCCGCGGTCCCGGCGACCGCCGCCCGCGCGCATCGAAGGGTTGAGTGATTGATGTTTTTGGGAACACTTGACTTCTGAATTTATTAACGACGATGAGTATTATAATGTTATCGTAATATGATTTAACAAGACGTGCAGACGAGATTGTGCACGAAGGGGAAATACTCCTCGTGTAAATTCACTGGTCGATAGATACGAGTCTACTAAGCCGATTCGAAAACATTATGAATCAAACTCAACATTAAAATTATAACCTTCATGAAAATGCCACTATTTCAGTGATATCCTTTATTTTGGGTTATAAAAATATGCAATATTTCATTGTGAAAACATATTTTTGTCAAGCCTTTTTGAGTACTTTTGGAGCAAATACTCCACTTTGTCGGTGACAACAGTGCGTAACCGGCATGTCGTCATAAAGGCGGCCGCACACCGGGCCAGCGCCACAAAGCGGCGACGCCCAAAAAATCGCTTGTTTTCACAAACAGCGGCGCACTGATTGCGCGCTTGTTACCGCAATAATAACGCGGCACTTGGCGTGTGCACTCGCCTCACTACTCGCTGCGGTTCTATCATACTGACCATTTATTTATTATCATAATTGAAACTAAACTGAACATAACTTTCCAACCCAGGAAAAATATTTTTTTTTTTCGATTTTAGGCCTACTGAATTTAGGCAGAAAAAAAGAAATTTAGGCAGATGAACAAACACAGCTAAGTGCTTCTCGGGTTAGGTTTCATAAAAACAATGAAAACTTGTTATGGTTTGCAGGTAAAATTAAGTTGGTAAAAGCAAAAAATAAAATAATATCATTTATCATTTCGTTTTATAATGAGAGAATACCTTACCCGCGACGTTTGAGCCGGCCAGTGCGTAGCCACGCATTTAGGCGTAAACGCGCGATACAAGCGCGACCGTCGGCGACGCCTGCACAAACACGCTATCGGAATGTTACAAAGCAAACAATTTGCTTTGTCCGTCCATGCGTCGTGTTATTGCAACGCGTCCTACAACACTTTTATTTAGTCTTGTTGCGTTCGCCGCATATTGTTGCCCAAAAGTGTTGATTGAAAAATGTTACAAATTGGAAACAGTGCCCGTATAAAAAAAAAACATAAAAGTATAATACGACTTTTATTGTAGAATTGCCGCAACTATTAATATAATCAAAATGATGAACTTCAATTTTTTCCTCAATTACTTACATTTTACATAACCATCGCAATAAAAGAAGATCACTCAAAAATCCATCGCGCAACGTTTGCGGTGAACAAAGTACCTGAGTGAAGCGATTCTATTGCCCATCAAAGTAGGCTGGCTGCGAACTTGGCGCGCCCGCAATCATTTTAATTGGCTCGCCTCAGCGGCCCACTTGCCTCATTATCTCCCAGATTACTCCTCGCCATGAATATTTCGAGATCCCCTCTCCCCCCCACCAGGGAGGAGGTTAATGCATTCTCCGAGTACTGTTTTAATTAGTTTGAACTTGACCCGTCGCAACTTCATTACATTAAAAAAAAATGAGGCATCGCTGTCTTCGGAAGAAAAATTAGTGCTAGGAAATGAATTCTGAACTTAATATCAGTTTCGCAATGCCCCCCGAGATTAATGGGTTTAGTTGGCTGCAGCTCAGTAATCGCTGAGATAACTTGGCGTTACCTTCATAAATCCTTTCATAGCGTAGAACTCAGATGCAGAGGAAATTGAAACACCTAAAAAAGTCAAACTTTAGTTATAAATCAGGCAGATCTGAAAATGTCAGCTAAAATACTTGAGGTACCTACTTCTGAAAGAGGTCCTAATGAGCGCAGTGGTAAGAAGTTCCAGTCAGTTTCAGTAGCATATAAACTAAGGTTTATCTACTATTGATGCTGCGTGACACTATCTCGCTACTTTTTTTAAACCCGACACGTTTTGACGCGTACAAATCATATCCCGGGTACGTTTAAAGAGCTGCTACTGAAATAAAACGACGGCGACGTGAACGTCCTACGTGCGCGGCGGAGCACTGAAGCGATAAAAAGCGAGACGGATCGCTGCGAATGATATTCATGGCGGGATCACAGGGAAGCCACGGTTTTTCATTGCTCCGCTCATAAATGAATAGTTAATGTGTGTAGACTCGCAGAGCTTAAAGTTTACAACTAGTTCAGTTCTGTGGTGAGAGATTCTGTCTGCGGGAAAGTTTTCAGCTGTGCGTCGAATACGGTGTTGAAATAATACTGCGCCATGGTTTCAATGTTCTAGTACAAAATTTAATGTTGTTTTCATGTTAAAGAAACAAGTGCATGATAATTTGTTATAGAATCACATGATACAATTACTTTTTTCATAAGGATTAACGTCAATGTGGAGTTGTTGCCGTGTCTTATCGCGTCTATCCGGGCGACATTACAGCTTTCATTAAATTAATTGCGAAATTCTCGAATCCGAAATGATTTTAGGTATTCAAATATTTGAATAAGACTTTAAGGTTAAGGTAGAAACAAAAGACCGGTTCCGAATTGTTACAATTTATCAAATATTCGCAAGTTATCAATTAATACTGCTATTTGTACTTTGAAGAAAGAGCCTGTGAAGGCTGCGGTTGAAATGTTTAGCGAATAAATTATTAGTGGAAAGGAGAAATATTACGCTTGAATAAGCATCGAAGCCAATCATTATTTGGTAGAAGCTTTTACCCAAACCACGAACAATACAGCGTACCTGAACATACATAATTATAATGCTGTCATGTTAAAATATTAGGTACTTTTAGTTTTCAGTGTTTAAACGTGTTGAACTATTCCATAGTATGTTTCCTACATACTATGGAATAGTTCACACTCTTTTCTGTATCGGCGCCCGGCGACACAACTAAAGGAGTTCTGTGGACTACTCTAACGAGGCATTGCTTCGGCTCTCGAACACTCAAAGGCAAAGGAATACGGGCTCCGAGTGTAACTGGAAGCAGAATCACACTACTTCGTGGTCCTAGCGAGAATTAATATCCCCGTTTATTTCGTTAAGCAGCCTCCCTCTCCCTGCTACAAGATAAATAATGTCATCAAACGTACCGACTGTTTGTATTTTATTTTATACACGTTTGTGTCAAAGGGTCCTCGACTTACACCAGTATAATTCGGGTCGCTTACGTTTTAAACTGGGTCGGATGATATCTCGGTACATCTAACTCCTTACTAACTTGACTTGCCAATTCTAATCCTATGACCATAGGCATAAGGTTTATTTAACTTGTAAAGGGACTGTGAGCAAGGTTGAGTAGACGAATTTGAGTGTTACGTTTCCCTTTTCGTAATGTAGACTTTGTGTATTTGTAATAGAGAATGTGTTGGTGTATGCTGAGTGTTTGTGAAGCAGTCGAGGTAAAGCGAAGGTGTAGGCGAGTGTGTCAGTGGAGCGGGGGTTCGGTTCCCGGGAGCGCAGGCGGCACACAATTGACGCGGCGCTTGCAGGGCGCCTCGCTCTCACATGATTGTGTTATGTAACGCACACGTGCCGCCGAGGGACCTGTCTGCTGTCTACTCACGACAAAATGTGAAAAAATATAAATTGTGTACAAAGTATACAAATTATATTTTTCTTAGTCGCCGTCTGAAGTACCCCTTGAGGTTGTTCACTTAGATGTCTGTAAAGTTGGAGCTGGTACACGCAGACATTTTGTTTTTCCGTTTAAGTTTCCCACAGCCTAGAGATACTTTATTTGTGAGGACAGTAATTGAATATCTCAAACATTTTCAGTAGTAACTGTGTAACTTTTCAAAAAGGCAACCGTTTTATAGCCTGTTTAAACCCTCTTCAAGCTCAATTGCTTATCTCTAGAATACTTGTAACAAGTCTAATCTGTAAGCTTAGATTCTCTACTGTCAAAATTGTTGCTTAATGTTTTGTTTATCGTGTTTGCATAAATCTAAGTGAGTTAACTATGTACATGTAACGTAATAGACGTGTGTGTATGTATGATATGCATAGCGCATAAATTCAATAGGCTTAGCCTTGTGGCCAGATTGGATTCCTCAGATGAATAGGTCAGAGCTAGCGCGCTCATCTAGTGATGTTGTATCTACACAGTTAATATACTTATTGTATTTGTTATGAGAAAATTGTCTGCAGCAAAACAAGTTTTAAAAAGGTTCCAAAATCAGTAATGAATTTCGTAGATAGAAAAGCAATTTTAAAGTGCAATCAAACTTTTTGTTGGTCGTATCAGTCGAGCAGTAAATAATTACGAAAAGCACAATTAATGCTGATCACCAACAAAATAGCCTTTGATCGTACAAAAACAAATAAAACGCTCAATTCTGCTGAAAGGCTCACTTGAAACAAAAACTTAATTAAAAGTTCGCTTCACAAATGATATTCTTTATTTTGAATAAATCAGAAGTGAATTTATGGTCGGCTGTATCAATTGATCACTTTCGATATTTTATTTCCCCGCCGTATGATTTGCACTGACAGCGATGGAAATTAAATCTTTTGATGGGATGTTGCGTTTTCATTTTAACTGCCATGTTTTAAACGTTTGCGGGGAAATTGTATTTCTATAAAGAACACATTTTGTTTACGTGAGTTTTATTTAACGGTTTAGGTATTCCGTTTGGTGCAGGTTTAGTGCGGGCTTCGGAGTTTTATCAACTTTTAGCTTCAGTGAATATTTATTCAGGAATATCTTTTTCGTTCATTTCACTAACTCTCTCGGTATTTTATATGACTATTTAGCGTCAAAGCATTTTTATAGCCGTCTGTTTAGATAGACATAGTTGTTAGTTTGAAGAATAAAGTGCCCCTCTAACCAAATCGTAACTTCAAACAATATCATATCAATGGATATAAAAGGTATTTCTTAAGAAAAGCCACAATCAGTTTCCACTGACCTTTTATTTTGTATTCCCACAGAATCACTGAGTACAAAGAAAGCAATGAATGTCGAACATTTTGTACAAAACGGAAAGCTCATTCGCTTCAGTCGTACAGTTTTAAACATTCCTTATTCAAATCAAAAGCGCGCCAAAGCATAGGCTGAATGTTGTACCATTCAGTGCCCCGACTCATTGAGTTTGTGCACTAAGAAGGTTTATCACAGAAGTGTTGATAAAATACATCCGAGATTATTTAGATTTATTCTATCCGTGTGTAAGCAAATAGCATATACTTACTCAGCTACGAGGTACTACTCCAACGTGTAACACTAACAAAGTTAACAATAATTCTGTATAATTATTTTCACATTTGTTTTGCTAGTTTTATTTCCAAGACCAAAAAAATAAAGCTGAATAGATTACTGACCAATTACACATTTCCGGAAATGTAATTCGTAGATACTATAAAAGGTTCAAAGAAAAAATATTATAAAATTGAAAAATGTGTTTAAAGACGCACACGAATTTATATCCTGAACGCTATTTCTCGGATTTTATTAATGAACCATGATGTATTTTTACCGAATCTTTTAATAAAGCACAAAAATGATACATGCTTGCTCTGTTTACACAGTACTTCTGTGTTCACTACGTTGTGGCACGTACCGCTAAACGTTCGCTCATTACGTCGGCTGAATGGTCGCCCTTGCCTCACATTACCAGTCTAACTTCATTACGCAGCCTTATTTTTGTTGCTGGCTACACTGATGCAGCCGCTTGTGTTGTCACCATTGTGAATACTTCAACTGGCTTGTTTCAATGAGGAGCGTGGTAATCAAACATTTTTTGAACTTGAATGGGTTGTTTTTTATTGCTGTAGCTTATTTATGTTCTCGCGTTGTAGCGTTTTCAAAAAATCCTGCTAACCTGTATTATAAACGCGAGTGTTTGAATGAATGTGTTGATGTACGGAAGTTTTTTTGTCCTTCACGCAAAAACTATATGTAGCTTGTATATAAGAATAACAAGAATGCTACTTTTTATCTCGGAACAAAAAGTAGTTTCGATGTAGAGCGAGTGAAACCGCGAAAAACAGCTTGTAATTTGATAATCTCGATCTTTCTACAACATTGAATTAGAAGACGCATTTGTGCGTAAACTTCTAAGGTCCTAAGCACTTTTTTCTCGCATATAATTTAGAGATGCTGTGAACATTTGTGATGTTATCTATCGCGAGTGTTTTAATTAACGTTTGTTATCAACGGAGTGAATGCGATGGCGCGCTTTATCTGACATTCTACCTGAGCGGTTGCGAATAATGACACCTTTATCAAGTTAAGTCTATCTCTGCTAACTTAAACTTGCTTGTGATAACTTTATGATTTGTTTATAAGTCAAGATTATTTTTTCTTTGGGAATTTATTATTTTTGCAATGGAAAATCTGCATCTGTATTATGCCCTCCCACTAATTAGGAAAATTTCGTCGTTTCAATTTTCATCTTTTAAAGAATATAAATTAAACGCTATTAAAATAAAGGCAAATTATTTGGCGAGAGGACCACCAACGTTTGGTCCAACACGGCTAAGCCTATGCGAGCGGCGGCCGGCCTGTTGGCAGCCGCAGTAATCTCCCGCCATCAGCTCCTTGTATCGATTAGCTGGTATCTGTACAGGCTCGCCAGTGTAATTCTCATAACGGTACACATTTCTCTTGTCTCCTTGCCAACAGCCATTACGAGCTAACGATATGAGCGCGCCGCTCGTTTGTCAACGCTTTGTTACTGACTGTACTTCCCCGAACGTGCTCACACGAAATCAACCTTATAAATAAGAAACCAAGGTCCCTATTGCAGGCAGGTGTACGTGTAGAATGCTATACAAAATTAACAGGAAAGGAATTCGAGATGGTGTAAAAAATATTCGTCTGAATTTTAATAGAATACGGCGACAATCTTATTATATGACATCACATCACGAGTGTTCTGTTTCGAAGGGGTGTTCTTTTACCTATTAGCAAACCATAATTTGAATGTTATTTGTTAAAATCCATGAGACTATACTGCCATCAAACGGTTACAAATTCTTTTGCAAAGACATTCTATTAAGAAATAATTTATAAATAAAATAAAACCATTTACCGAATGTGTGCTGAAAACCGACCCCAGAACCTTCTTGCGCATTACTAAAATAAGGTTTGCGCCTGGCTGAACGCACCGTCCAAAAATAACAAAAAACTTTTAGGTCAAACGCTGATCTAAGATAATAAGATTATCCCTTTTTTCTCTCAAAAGAACTTCCAAAACTAGTTAAGTTTACGGAATCTTCGAATTACGTCAAGACTCGAGCGGTTATCCTTTCATCTTCTAAATATTACGCGAACCTTATGTATGACTTTGGGCTAATCCGTGCGACGCTGAAAAGACTCAGCTTCTACAAGCAGCCCCTATAGATAAGCTGAAATCTTATCTTACGGTTGTGAGGGCCAGGTAGGGATCTATCTTCGACCCTTGGGGAGCTTTTATGTTATCCTCGCTGAGTTAGAGTATGCATAAGTGAATGTAAGGCGCGATGACGGTGCAAACAGTTATCACTTCATAAACAATTTTAATCTGATGTTATTGTAATTGAAAGTATTTTGATAAAATGTGTCTGAGAAATAAATAAGCTTTTAATTTTACTACGTGCGTCAGATTTGTGATAACATCAAATGATTTTTGGGCAAACAATAAGTAACGATGAATTATTGAAATTATTTCTGATGTACCGATTGCATTAAAGATTGTAACTAGGTGTTACAGTAAGTCTATAGATTGTTACATCAATACTCATCGTGAGCAACTCTTTCAGTGGGGCAATCAAACACCCCTTGTTGGTTCAATAAAGCCGGTGCTCGCCGGTCGCTCGCCGGTCGGCCGGCAATGCTCCCGAGACTCATACGTTTGACAGCCGTCACGGCACGGAATGTGGCCGTCTATTGATTTCTACCTTTCATGTTTAGAGGGATTTGGACGTCAGGCGATACATGTCTGTTCAGTAACATATTGCCAAGTGGCTTTGTTGTGACGTTCAAGATGTTATTGCAGTTCAATGAAGAATTGCCGTTTTGTGAATTTTACTCATAGATTTCAAGTTATATGTATGTATTTTATACATTTATGATGCTAGAGTCGTCATTTAAAGTAAGCATCTAAAGGGTACCAGGGTAAGGCACAAGTAAATACCGCATAAAAAGTTCTCTCTTTTAACCAGTGAAGCATCATATTTATCTACCCTCAAATCGGATATAAAAACTAGCCGGCGAGGAGGCTTAAGTGTGGCGTAAGACCGGAAGCGGGTGTGACGTCACAGTGACACGGCGGCCTGATAACTGAGCTCCATAGATTTATAACTTGTGATAAGAGCAGATGACTCTAGTTACTGTTCAGATACGGACTGCACAGAATTTATAACTATTCTTTTCTGTTGAGCTTTATAGGGTGCAAAAGAGAGTCTGGTATATTAAATAGTTCGAACTTTAATTTACTACATAAGGTAGAACGTGAATTCATTGCGACCAATTAGTTTGGTAGCATCCACTGAAGGTTCGGTAGTAATGAACTTCAAACAGATGGTGGTCTCAATCGGTTCCATTTGTCAGCGCAATCCTGTTCGTCGTGACATCGGCGGTGAGACTGCAGTACCACTCGCTCCGACTGCGCTAAGACACGAAATGAACGTCAATAATGGACCAAGTAATAAGGACCCCAAGACAAACTATAACTAATCTAATAGGGAAACTACTAAGATTGGTGAATATAAATGAGCAATTGAATGGTTCTTATGTCAGTTTCCACATGGTTTTCTTAGTTATGTATGTTGGATCTCGTTAGCTTGATCCTTTAAAATATAAGGATCAAGTATGAGGTATTTTTGCTATATTTTGTCAGCGACATAAAATTCCTAACGAAATATATTCAGGCTACAACAGTGCCTACGAATTCTTCAGAGCGTTAAGCACAAAACTGATTATGAGAATACTTGTCATTATATTCTCGGTAAGAATTTCAGACCTTTTCAGGCTCATCTAAAAGTCATTACGGTCAGATAGGCTATCACTTACAGTGTATAGGGACTACTTCAAGCCGAGAATTTGGAAGGCTGCCTACTGTAGCAGGAAGCGATACATACGTATAAGCAGGGAAACGGCGCCAATATCTGCTAGTAAATCACCTTAAGACTGAGCGGAGCCGCCCTGTGAGCAACGGCTTCAGTGCAGGACGCCATGTAACGGATAAAACATTTAATTACTACACATTATATCTAGCCGAGCCATGTGACTGGCGGCGATGCGCACGGCACAGACGACAGCGACGTCTTCCGTGTTGTTATTGTAGGTAAAAAGATTTAATCGCATCGCGCCATCTTAATTAATATCACATGACTAGTGAGTGCAACTGTACTTGTGTGTAAACCAGACAGGATTTTCCAATATAATCCATCTTGTTTGTACATATATTAATCAATAAATATGAACATGCGTTAACACTCAATATACATACATAAATAACTTCCTGGGTAGGGTCCGACGTGACAGGTGGCGATAGGTACCGTAACCCACAGGTAGGCACGTCATAAATCCCGTACATATGTTAGCTAGGGTGAAAGACATTACTCAAAGATGCCTTCTTTAGAAGTCACACAGATATTATTAGAAATATTTTATACCAAACTTACCATATTAACTTAAATTAAACTAACTTAATTTCCATTATACCAGGTTTTACAGCTGAGATTACTAAGATAAACACTAAAGAAGTAAAGTTGGTCCTCATGTGACATGTTCCTGTCCGCTGCGTCTCACAGCTTGTGGCCGCGCAGTAAGCGGTGGAACTTGCGTTAGTGCAATAACGCTGCGTGTTCTCATTACTCTGTTATTAGTGCAGAGTTCGTCGGCGCCCGCACTCGATGCGCGCTCCGTCAGGGGCGAGGTATTGTGGCAACCCTATCAGTACCCATTATTGAGATTATTATAAAATAATTCTTTAATACCTAAAAGACATTACTGTAAAAATATAATTCCATCGAGATGAATTTATAGGTACATGTAATTCACTCAATTCATTTGGGGTTGTCCAACTACGTAGTTTCGAACTCCAACAAACTCAATACTTCAGTGAAAATTGCGGAACATGAATATTAAAGTTATGCATCCACTTTTCCCTTTAGAAATGTGCAGTACAACAACTTCGGTAAACTAATAGCCACGCTGCCTATAGCAGCTTATAAATTATGCGCGTTACATGCTGTTAACCTCATAAACTTGTACCTGCCTTCATAATGTGCACACAAGATCCTGTTGGAGCGGTATTTCAATATTATTGGCTGGCATTTCACTGGTTATAGTATGTCTTTAGCAAATAAACTATAACTAGTCAACATTAGAGATGCCTCAATCGAGAACATCGAGCTGCAGTTGCCAGAATACGTGTGTTATTAGTAAGTTAGTTCGCGCGGGTGGACGCAGCGTATTGCGCAGTTTGCCGGCAGACAGACCGAGTGCAGCGGTACATATGCGGCGATGTATGCCGAACTGCCGCCGAACTTTGGGATTACTTGGTGTTATTGGTAATGTTGCTCTGCAAGGAGTTTCACTGAATGTGCTGCGATTAATGGCGTACCAGGAAGATACTGCAGCTGGTTTCAGATCTTAATGTGATGTGGCTTCTCAGTCAGTTAGAATATAGTTTATTTTGGAAAACTTTGAACTGTGTATAGCTACTTGAGTATTGATACTTACTAGTATTTGAGTAAGAAACGTGAGGTATATCTCGGATGCTCCTTTCATACATCTGAATTATCTTATCTCGTAGCGCACAAAGCGCATAACTGTATAAGTAACACGCTGTAGGCTGCGGTATATATCTCAAGCCAACGATGTGTGCACAATGTATGTAGTAGAAGGCGGTACGCATGTCTCCATCCATATATCGTGTCGATACAAGGCGGCGTGCCAACTCGCCGGTCTACTGGCCCCACCCGCCGTAATGTTTAAAAGAAAGCCATAACAGTTTGGCCGCACGCCGCCGCTGCCGCCGCCGCGCACTTTATGGCCCGACGCTGCCAACGAACGCATAATTGTTTTTAATGGCACGCACTTGTCTTTGCGAAGCGGATGAGATTTAGATGGCGACTCTTTTATGGTTTTAAAGTGATTCCACTTTGATTACAGCATTATTTTAAAATGTTCTATAGAAAAATTAAAAAAAAATAAAAACAAGAAGTTGATATCATGTCGATAATCCAATAATACAATATTTTTGACTTAGTAATCTTAAGCCTACGGTGAGTCGATTTGATGTATTATTTTCACATGATATACGTCAGTCATAACACTTTAAGATATTGTTTATTGCTGTTCCGACTAAGCCTCTAATCATAGCAATACCAACTTGGCAATAATTATTATCTGCATTGTTATCAATAAAGTGCAGGATTTCCGGTATTTTCAAATAGCTCAAACTTTAAAACAATAGCTTTTGTACCATTTTTTTTTTCACATCTTGTGGAGTCCCAAGAGACCCAAAGCAACTCCAATTACCGTAGGTACCTAAATATTTGTGCTGTACAAGAAACAAATAAATCTGATACCTACCTACATATACCTACTGATTATATAGTTACAGGAATACATTCCATTATATCAAATTAGCTGTTGATTACTAACGTTGGCATCCATTTCAATTCATTAGTACAACTAGTACAGATTTCCACGAAATGTCCCTTTCAACCGTTACATCCTTTAATGTAATATCATTATTCTGACTGAAAGCAACTGGGAATTATAATGATCCTGCTACAATACTGGGTACTCGTGTTCTATTGTAATTGTTTAGGAATGTCGCGTTGTCGACAAATAATGGTAGTCACCGCTACACTCGAATATCTGCTAACAGATTGTATGCAAATACCCACGTCTAGTATTTGTCTAACTGACAAGCTCTTGACTACATCAAACAATCAGATTTCAAGTCTATAACACTACACAATAATTTCTACTGAACCATATTTCTTACTCGTATGCAATACATAATGTACCTTAGTTGCGAAACTTTAAGGTGGAATTTTGAGTATGGGAAGGGGAGGTGGTGAATGTAAGGCTAAGTACACACTGGGCAGAACTGCCGATCAAATAGTTTGTCGTCCAATTAGGGAGCGCGACTAGTGTCGGTTAATGGCGAGGCGTCGCACAATGAAACTTGACGATGCACGCTCACCGGGGTCACACTTCGTACTTATTGGAACAACTTAACGGACAGGTTTGCTTTGCCGAACTAATGATTCCGCGTGACGCTGCCTTTTTATGACGTTGGGCTATGTTGGGCTTCTACGATTGAGGGTGAATCCCTTCTAAAACCAAGTTTTGAAACCTTACATCCATCGATGTAATAATATTTTTAATTGCCTTCTATGACTCATGGTAATCGTATCTTTTTATTATAATAGATTGTATTTACATGATCATTTTCAGTAATTACTAGTTTACACAGCGTTTTCGTTAATAAGATAATTTAACTTCACTTATCAGATTTAATATTTTGTGAATTTATTCGCCGACGAAATCAATTTGCAAAATTATACGTGTGTAACTAGAATAAAATTTAAAGTTGGATGCATTCAATTATAAAGCTGAGTACACACTATTAACCTATCTTTATTCGAATAGCGACCGTGCGTCGTCGACCGGTTTATCGGTGACGGATGGTTGGTCGCAGGTGTAGCCCGCACCTTACATTACAACGAACGATTTGCATATATCGTAATCCTTAATCCTGGGCAATAAGGTTCACTTTTGTGTATTGTGTAAATGATATGTAAGGCTCGTTACAAGTTGATATAGGGCGATTGACACAGGTATGCGGGATGTGGGGATGAACGGATGAATATATCTCTGCTGAAGCTATTTTTATCCACATAAGGGGTAACACCCTGTAAACGATAGGGAAGTGAGATAGTGACCGTAAAATTGTCGTATTGCTGTTGAATGTTGTGAGGTTTTCCTTATACATATTAAGATATACATATTTCGTTAGTCTCTGTGTAAAATTATAGTAATAGGTGTAAGTAATGGTAATAATACTTAGATGCCGACACTAAGTCCATCAGCCTGAAAACATGCAAGTTTATTAGATCACTCTATTTTTATCACACACCACTTTTTTCCTCTATGACGTGAATTCCAACGGAAAGTTTTTTAGAACACTCCAACATTTTTACCAAAATATGAAAGGCATGCAAAGGATCATCTTTTATCATTTCCCCGCAATTCTTGACTCGTAAGTTAACTAGTGGCGCGCCGGTATCAATCATCCACTCCCGTATTTAACGAACCAAAAAACTCAGCCTCACAATGGGGGATGATTTTGAATAAACCCTCCCCTCCCTACCCTGCGAGGGGGGAGGCTATCAAAAACACATGTCCTGTAACATAGCGCCTATCGGCTTGCTTGGGAATCTTTCAATCGTTATCTTTTATTCTGTGCGGAGCCCCCGTGGTGCTCGGAGACGGTCAATGTTATGAGCATAAAGCGATCAACTTATTGATTCGCAGGAAATCATAACCTATTTTTTACAAAATTAGCCAAATTATATTGCACAACTACAGCGATTCCTTTATCAGTTACCGACGCGCAATAAACTACAATAATCAATAAATTAGTTTTATTGCTCCATATTCTAATCACACGATTATAATAATCCACGAGCTTGCGTCATAGCTCTGGAGCCGGACTTTGACTCTCTTTACCTCAATAAACCTCAAGTATCAAGAGTGCGAAGTCCACTTCAGTACAATTTTATTTTGACATGTTTTATCCGCATCAGATTACATATGTTTAAGTTTTATCACGAAATCGAGAGATTTAGAGCGACGATTTCAATCACGTTGTTGAATAAATCATGTATAAAAATACCTATACAACAAAAACAAAATTACGAAAAAATCTGAGTTTCCCTTTCCTGAGCAGCCAATGCTTATTATTCACCATGATTCGCTGTTGCCTCTTCCTTGGAGCGCAGTGAACAATACTCTAGTTGGCGTTTAGTGAATTTATAGCGGTTACCTACGGCATCTGCGTGAGATTTATGAAAGTGTGCCACTCGAACACTTACAGTTTTTGCGTCGGCCGGTGACAGTGATGGAGCGAGTGACGCGGCCCGCGCTCGCCTGACACCGCCCTATCCTTGCACTTGCCGGTGCTACCCATCGTTGTAGCAGTTGCTACCATCGTTTTTATTGCTGAAACTCGACCCGGTTCTTGAAGAAACTTTCCTCTTTCTTAGGACTACGTACCCAAAACGTAAAAGGCTGTTCGCTGTCCGTCTATCTATCCGCCCGTCACCAGGCTGTATCTTGTGAACTGATAGCTAATGCCTATTGCCAGGTTATCAACAAATAAATAAAATAATAATTTAAAGGTACTCCCATACAACAAACATGACTTTCTGTGCCCTTTTTCTGAACCCTTCGTGCCCGAGTCTGAGTCACACTTAGTCGGTTTATTAAAAGTTAAAATATTACACAATTTTTGTAATGCACACTTTAGAGCATTTCAACGCAAAATCATCCATAGGTAATAATATAATCGGCTTGACAGAGACCTTGAATGGTTGTTCTCCAACGACGCAAAATATGAGGATATTGCCAATGATGCGTCACCAATATTCATGTGACGCGCGAAGTGAACATGTGACAGTCATTAGTCATGACGGTTCATTTTCTAAATCGCTTGATTTTCATGACGAATGTATTGCTGAGATACCTACCGGTTTCACAGACCTTGACATAAATACAATCTTCAGAATCACAAAGTATTTCTTGGATTCTGAAAAATATGATGTTAGGTATCTGAATGCTTATCATAAGCTCATTAGTTCGATGTGTTCTAATTCGCGATCCGAGTCTAATTTGTGATAGTGTCAATTGAACTTGCGTGAACCTCTGTTCATAAACTTTATTACATCAACAACATGAAACTCAGGTTTAGTTTTTGCTCAGTCAAGATGTCGGTCTACTTCTTTAGACAAGCAACTACGAGTATATAGTACTCTTAACGCCATCTATTGAGCGAAGTCGCAGTAATGAGTAAATCGATACAATACCATCGATTACTGATAAAACGTATTGCACACGAAAGAATGTCAACAGCTATTGAAATGTTAAGTACCATCGATAAGATTATTTAAAACCTAAATCGATATTGTAATCAAGTGCACCTAATAGGATTAGTCTTACGACGATAAAAATGAAGAAAAAAAGATTACAACAAGACCTTCAAATTTTATTTGAATATAAAGATAAGTGCTAAGTCTTTAATCAGCACACCTGTGTTTATCTATTACATACGAGTATGTACTCATATTCAAATTATAGCCAATAATAGGATTACGATATATTTGTGAAACTTCCCTAGCAACGAATATGGGGGCTGGTGCCTCCATAGTTTTGCTACCCTTAATGTAATCTAGAAAGTTAATACTATCTTGTAATTATGCTATTGTTGGATAAAAAAAAAAACGCTTCTCATATCCCAAATAGAATTCTACGTAGTTACAACTGATATGGCCTTCATGTAAACATATCAGGCTGTGCGACATAACTGTCGCGCTAGAGTCGCGCGACTGGAGCGAGCCCCCGACGCGTGATACGCGCGCTAGTTGCAACTTGTGATTGCCAAGATAAATGATATCTGCTGCTGTCAGTTTTTGTAAACACCTCGCTTAATACCTATAGCTGTATCTCCGGGTTTTTGTCCTCATGCAAGGTGGGTCATAAATAATGCACACACGATGAAGAAAAGCTTTAATTTATCTGCAGCAACATCTACGAAAATAATATAGTTTATGTCCAAGTAACAAGGATCTGGACAGTGACGTCATAATCCCGTTGCAAAGATAAGATACGATCTAGGAAGGTGGTACACGTGCTGCTTAGCGGCGTTTTATTGAATAGCAATAAAAGTCGAAAGGTTACGTAATGGCGTTTCGGTGCAGCGGCGAATATGACACGCGCCGACTACGTGCCAACACATACATACACACACCAACATAACTGCGTGTACCTACTTGAATGTTTCAGGATTTACCAGGAAAGAAATGAGGAAAAAGTGGTGAGGTGTATTAAAATTCACGTAATACATATAGTCATTATAGATTATAGAAAAAAATGACTTATCAGTGTAATCATGTACGCAGCCTAGAATTATATTTTTCAGGAAAGAGGCACAGCGAGTTGGAACTGAAATGTAAATATTTGAAGCTGTTGATGATATTTATTGAAATTATTTTAAAATTATTTATTCTGTATCGTTGCTTTCTACGAACACATATCTCTCGGAAATGAAACAATTATGTAAGTACTCATATAATGTGAAAATGTAATAAGTTCAGGCCAGCATGTTTTTTTTAATATACTCATTAAAATAAACATGGAGATGGAAAGGATATGAATCTCCTGAACTGGTTTTAAGTATATATTGTACTTTTGTATAATTACATTTTAATTTCGGAATTCTGCATTGACTAATTGATAAAAATTAAAACACTTGACTAAAGCACGTATCGAACTAACAGAGGCAGCTACAGCCATTTCTAGTTTTATTCAAATCCACAATGTTTGTCAGTATATTAAGTAGGTATATAGTACAAATTAATGTGTGGGTTCACTTCCTGGTCAGATCATTGCCAATAGATTTATAATCATATGTACTTGATAATATATTATACACTAACGAACGTATAAAGGTGAAAGAGAACATCTTGAGTTCACCTAGACTTCAAATCCTCAATCTACCCCAAGCAAGTGTGGTAACTAACCCTCTTTCCAGCTCTGTTTGACAACGTTTAATGAAATATTGATTAAAATGCTGACATGAAGGTATCCGGGACGATAGGATGTCTACAATATATCCAGGTGCAAGAAGGAAAACGCAAGCTACTGCCAGTTATCTACAATCATAAACATTCCTCTGCAAGATTGCCTTCAGAAGTACATGGCTCTTAGCTTCACAATAAAATGTTTCATACTACTGTCTATTTCTGAGGAAATCTCACCGCGGTACCATTATATTGCTACTTGTGCGCGGTATTTACCCGCGGGGAGGCGGGGGGAGGGAAGTGGAGTTATTAAACTCGCGACGAGAAATAAAGCATGGCATAGTTTTTACATTTATTTATTTTATTTTATGCCTTCAAGTACACATGTCGAGTATGTTCCGGAGTTATCACGACTGGCCGACACCAATAGTTTCACACGGCCCACAGCAGAGATAACGATATCAGACGAATAATCTTTTTATTGATTTAGCTCCGACCGCTATTAATATATTAACCTATCTGTAGATAAGTATGTACTAATGAATAATAATTCATCGTCGGATTATGCAAATTGCAGGAAATTTACAATTTTATGACTTATTTTACTTTTTTGATGCATTTTTATTGTAAAAACTTTGTTTTCCTGAATTTATCACTACAGTAATGTAACTAACTGCCTCGTTGTTCTAATAATCGCATAGTACGACTGCTATGCAGTTTACGTTAAAATAACTCAAAGTATTATCTAAGCGCGCTCACACAAAAGTTTTGTTGCGCGATAAGTAATTATATATTTTGTAAGTGTCCTTCTGTCAGTCCGTCCAGCGCAGGCAAAGTTTCAACTCGTACAGCTCTTCTTTGAATAAAATATAAATCTTAGTTCCGCACTAAAAAGAGGACACAACTGAAAATACATTTTACTTGAGGAACAGGGGAGGAACAGGCGAGGAACAGGGAGGACCAGCGGCGCTCCGATCGCGAATAAATTGCTTACACATACAGACATTACAATATTTTAGAGTGGCGACGTGACTACCACCAATGTTTAAGGTTTTTTGGTACAAATTGTAGGTCATCTATATATTTTGATCGGAGAATCTAAGGTGGATACTTTGTGGAAATCCATAACATGAAACGTTAGTAAAAATATATGTCTGTTAGCTACCAAGATTTTGTGAAAAATCTCTGTAGCATCTGTATTAACATCATAAGGTGTTGCAGATAAGAATTAATCTAGAAGACAAAACTTGACTTCACACTCATGATGTATGGTTGGCCCATTTTTCGCGCTGAGTGTTCACTTCAGCCAACAGAAGTCAACAGTAATTATGAGTACAACAAGAAAAACGCTAACTTTCTCACTCATTACAGCCAGTGCTCATAAAGAGCCGACAAACTTCCACCAGTCATTATTCTCCTTATAACAAACAACTTCTGTTCCACGACTTTTACTAATAACACAAAAAAATATTTAATAACGTAATATCAAACTGATTTCCTAGAAGTGGGGCAACTCAACTATTATTAACGAATATTTTTTCTAAGGAAACATATTTTTCAATTTCAACCTTGTGGCCTAAAACATCACAAATGGATGCGTATTGGTAAATCTTCAAGCAAAAGTCACAACATGTCTAGATAATGATCTATAAATATTGATCAACAAAGATTTAGATAGATGTCGGAAATGTTCACTCATCACTGTCGAGATTAGATTAAAGAGTGTGCTCTTGGAAATCCCCGTATGATAACCCATATCTATCAATAAATCGTCCATCAGTTTTGTTGTTACGGAAAATCTAAAGGTCATCTACGCAACCAATTTATTAACATAAACCAAGACCTGCCCATCCTCAGCTTATCACTTATCATCTCCATGCTCATCAAAATCAGTTCAGCCGTTTCGAACTATAAAAATGTAAATATCAAACTCACTTTCATATTTTTAATTAGAAAATAGATCTGTTCGTAAATTGAAATACTAAGATATTCTACTGAGTTCCCTAATATTAAGACATTGTTTGGTTTATTGAGACGCGATGGCTGTCCCCCGCCGGTGTCCGGCATATCGACACGATCGGTCGGTCGTTAGCGACCCGCGGGAGATACCAACTGATTTGCTACCGATACACACTGATTTGCTGATGTAAGGGGTTGAGCACGAAGATATACTAATAGGGTATCTTTGCCAATATTCAAACTTTCCTAAAAGGTAGCCCGGTCAGTATCGTATCCTTGGGTAAGCGTGTTCTGGCGAGATTGCACAAAAAATAGCTGCAGTTTTGCGGACAGAAGCGGATAGGAATTGTTCACACGCTATTTGTTACTATTTCTTTGAGAGAATAGACCAGAAGAAATATTAGTGTGCGTCATAGTGGTGCACTCTGACATAGGTGTCGACTTCAGACTTTCTGGCTACTGTACTGCAGATAACGTCAAAAATCTACAAAAGTAGGAGAAGGTCATGGTAACTACTAGTAGACACTACTCAGCTTACTTATTCAACAAAAGTCAGCACAACACTGAATATGTATCAATACTCTTTGCAATCACACTTAAGCAAGACCTCTCTTCTAACCCTTACTAACTAGGTCACCTAATAAATAGTATTCCATGTAAGTAAATATAAAATCGCTGACGGTAGCGCAGGAATCACTCAGAGATCACTCCCGAGTCGCCGAGTTACGACAGATGCATATTCAACGAGAGCCGAGTCGTGGCGGACGAATGTGAAGCGCCCCTTATATCCATTAGCGATAGCGGATTGTCCCACTCCTAATTAATATAGTGATGTATCTAAATTAGATGGTTTGTCTGTGCGTATGTTTTATTTAGTAATTTGGCTTTCTTACTCTAGTGTGAATCACTTAATAAATTACAATCGTTTTAAGATATTAATGTAAGTAATATTTACGGCTTCCAGCTGATTTCAAAATAGCTATCTAACAGAGAGTTAATAGATAGTGCCATAGTTTTTTCATCTAAAACTCTACATAGAATCTATGAAACTGGGAATGGCGGGCAGGCAGTAGGAGATGACATTTTTTTCTATGAATAAACTGTCCTACAAATATGAATTCAATTATTGAAGGCAATCTCTAAAGTGAACTATGCAAGTGAAACCACAGCACGACACAATGCGTCATATAAATCCGTCGTGATCTATCTGCGGCAGATCTGTGCAGCTGATATTTGGGTAATTTATGTAATTAAGATGTATCGGCTCATCTCCACCCACTGCTGTATGTATGTCTGTGTATCACTAGTATACGGATAGCGCTGACTAACGACCTATTGATTAGCTATTCAATTTACTGTGGAACTTAGTCATTGTAACTAGCTTCGGTAAATCCAGTATTTTAGTCGTTAGCTTTATTAAACTTGACATCATTAATATAAATGTTAGTCGGTTTCATGTATGTGTTGCCATACACCGGCTACGCTAATTGAGGTGAATCGTACTTCATAATTTTGATTTTGCCATTTACTTAGTATCCGGGTAAAACCGAGGGAAACGGCTAGTATTTACTAATCTATCCTTTATAAATAAAACGTCTACCATGTAGAGCAATGTTCGTCAAATATTTATATTTTTAAATATATTTTTCTATTGACTTTGAAAAACCTCTGAAATCACAGCTCGCTTTCCGGTACAAGCTGAAAGCGCTGATTAAACTTTCATGTACATATTGTGTGCGGGACGCTAACTTCGGGAAATTGCGCTCACACTGAACTCCCGTTGAATGAGACACAGCGGTAATCACAACTAAATGACGACGGTTTGCTTTACATTACAGTTTCAGGTATTTTGGGTAAAATAAGTAGAAGACGCTGTCCTTAATGTATTTCAAGAAGTAAGTGTCGTAATTTTATCTGACATTGAATATTTTGTTCAGTTCTCAGCAAATAGTTATAAAAAGTCATATTTTATGCATATTAAGCGGAAAACAATTATATTAATTGTAAATAAACATATCGTATGTAAAACTTTCAATCCCTTAATAAAAAATATAAATACTACACCGGTATAAATGTATTATTAATCAAATTACGAGAATCATTTTCCATCAGCGCCAACGCTGCCGTGCTACGGTGCTACGCCGCTACGGTACTACGCCGCTACGTCGCTACAAGTCGTTATGTGAAAAGTTACCAATTGGAGCGCGCATTTTTAATTAATAGAGAATGTTTTTCTGTCTGTATTTTCTTTTTTTGCGATGTCACCGATATTATTATTTCTATAATGATACATTTGTTGTACATATACCCGATATATCAACAATTATTGTTGATTATTTGTTTTGTGTTAGATGCATAGTTTTGTAAATACAGTCGTAATTCATGAAAACTACAAATAATCTGAACATTACTGTATCATGTGTAAGAACATGGGTTACTTTATTACATTGCTGGGTGATCAACACAAAAATCTCTATCTGTCTATTCCAGACATTACGATTTACCTGGCAATTAATTTCGCTTATTATATTAATAACTCATACAATACGTACGCTCAACTCTAAAACTATGAATCGTCACGGCGTCTAAAACCTACGGGTAGGCAGAGCATTCGATCAGGAAATCCATTTGTATGATAAACGTGCGCTTAGTGAGGGTTAACTACGCCTGACGGACGGTTAGCTTCTAAGAGAGCAAGCGAATTACGGTTAATTATGTTTAAGACGAATTAAACTAAATTGTTCTTTCTGACTAGTAAGTATACTTTAGCAAGATATTGATAGCAATATATTTTTTCATTTATTTTGTAAATCATTTATTCATAGATTTACCTTGAAAACATGTTAGGCAAAGTTAATCAATATAATATATAAAATTCTTCAGTTACTGAGTGACTGGTTGACGGACAAGGCGCAGCCTAAACTGCTGACCATAGTAAGTTGAGATATGAAGATTTCTTAGGGAGTGTGGAGGCACTAAGAAATAATGTTTGGTTCCATTTTTAAGGAGGTGAAAGAAAAATTCACACGCGTGATGGTGGGAATCTTTAATATAGAGAACCAATAAAAACACATAATTATAATTAACCCTAAAATACTGAAAACTAAAACATAGCCAGATCATACAAATACCCTTACTACAGTTACATTCACAACGGTGGCACTCGCCTGCAATACAGACGTACAAATGAATTTTAATGCAGTAGTTACACATTCAGTGCTAATGGCTCCTTGAGTGGGACACACAGACAGACACGCGGACATACAGACAGACAGACAAGACGAGAGTCACAGCAAACAGTGTCGCCACTCGAGACGCGATGTGCGCCGTTTTAATATGCACGTCTTTTTGAGAGTCCGGCTGTTACGATCTTTAGGTAAAGTGCTTCATACTAAACTTAGTTTTAGCTGAAGAGCAAGTGTTGAGGGGGGTGGTCTACTGTGTCAGGTGACATTATATTGTGTACGAGAGCGACAGAAATATGAACTTTAACTTGGTGAAAACGCTAGTTTATGTTTTTCTAATTGTTTTTGTAGGGGTAAAAGTTTTTATGTAGTATCACAAATTAAAAGTAAAAGTAAGTAGATAGCCGTCTGAGAGAAAATGACTTGTCAATGGCATTAACCGTTAATTAGCTATCTACAACTTTACCTGGAACCTGTGAAACGCTCTTAGTCTTTTAATTTATCTTGGTTAATTTAAGTAGATAGAAACTTCCAATCCAATTATCAACTTATTATGTTTTAATTGGCACATCTACACACACAAAGAAACCTTACGTAATGAATAAATCTGTGTGTAAATTCAGCAGCACGCCGTCATTAGCACACGCGATACATTAGCCTAACATAATGCCTAAAACAATAACCTGTACAATGCCGTGTAATCATAACTCTAACATTTACGAGCTAAAATAACAAAACGCTTCAAACACATTACATTTAGTCGAATACTAACTAATACTCGCGGCTCCGCTTTGTATGATTAGACCGTGTTCTAAAACTAGAGTTAATTTTGGTATCGAATATTATAGTTTGTGGTGAATTCAATTGTTTGACAGGTATATAGTAAGTTTAATATATGTATACAAGTGGTCACAGACTAAATTGCGAACGTCCGTTGAGGTTTTGAACCGAATGACTCCATAGTTTTTAGGGTTCCGTACCCAAAGGGTAAAACGGAACCCTACTACTAAGATGGACCTACTACAGAACTAAGACTTCGTTGTCTGTCTGTCTGTCTGTCCGTCTGTCTGTTTGTCTGTCTGTCTGTCTGTCTGTCTGTCTGTCTGTCTGTCTGTCTGTCTGTCTGTCTGTCTGTCTGTCTGTCTGTCTGTCTGTCTGTCTGTCTGTCTGTCTGTCTGTCTGTCTGTCTGTCTGTCTGTCTGTCTGTCTGTCTGTCTGTCTGTCTGTCTGTCTGTCTGTCTGTCTGTCTGTCTGTCTGTCTGTCTGTCTGTCTGTCTGTCTGTCTGTCTGTCTGTCTGTCTGTCTGTCTGTCTGTCTGTCTGTCTGTCTGTCTGTCTGTCTGTCTGTCTGTCTGTCTGTCTGTCTGTCTGTCTGTCTGTCTGTCTGTCTGTCTGTCTGTCTGTCTGTCTGTCTGTCTGTCTGTCTGTCTGTCTGTCTGTCTGTCTGTCTGTCTGTCTGTCTGTCTGTCTGTCTGTCTGTCTGTCTGTCTGTCTGTCTGTCTGTCTGTCTGTCTGTCTGTCTGTCTGTCTGTCTGTCTGTCTGTCTGTCTGTCTGTCTGTCTGTCTGTCTGTCTGTCTGTCTGTCTGTCTGTCTGTCTGTCTGTCTGTCTGTCTGTCTGTCTGTCTGTCTGTCTGTCTGTCTGTCTGTCTGTCTGTCTGTCTGTCTGTCTGTCTGTCTGTCTGTCTGTCTGTCTGTCTGTCTGTCTGTCTGTCTGTCTGTCTGTCTGTCTGTCTGTCTGTCTGTCTGTCTGTCTGTCTGTCTGTCTGTCTGTCTGTCTGTCTGTCTGTCTGTCTGTCTGTCTGTCTGTCTGTCTGTCTGTCTGTCTGTCTGTCTGTCTGTCTGTCTGTCTGTCTGTCTGTCTGTCTGTCTGTCTGTCTGTCTGTCTGTCTGTCTGTCTGTCTGTCTGTCTGTCTGTCTGTCTGTCTGTCTGTCTGTCTGTCTGTCTGTCTGTCTGTCTGTCTGTCTGTCTGTCTGTCTGTCTGTCTGTCTGTCTGTCTGTCTGTCTGTCTGTCTGTCTGTCTGTCTGTCTGTCTGTCTGTCTGTCTGTCTGTCTGTCTGTCTGTCTGTCTGTCTGTCTGTCTGTCTGTCTGTCTGTCTGTCTGTCTGTCTGTCTGTCTGTCTGTCTGTCTGTCTGTCTGTCTGTCTGTCTGTCTGTCTGTCTGTCTGTCTGTCTGTCTGTCTGTCTGTCTGTCTGTCTGTCTGTCTGTCTGTCTGTCTGTCTGTCTGTCTGTCTGTCTGTCTGTCTGTCTGTCTGTCTGTCTGTCTGTCTGTCTGTCTGTCTGTCTGTCTGTCTGTCTGTCTGTCTGTCTGTCTGTCTGTCTGTCTGTCTGTCTGTCTGTCTGTCTGTCTGTCTGTCTGCCTGTCTGTCTGTCTATCGGTCTGTCTGTCTGTCTCCACGCTGTTTCTCATTAACCGTGATAGCTAGAAAGCTAAAATTTTCACAAATGTAAAAATGATAAGTATTTCACTATCAATAAACTGAATTTCAGTCGTAGTAGTAAAGCAAACTTGGTATTAGTTAGTATTAACGATATTCGCTGCTTATAACCAGCCTTAAACAATCGGCGGCGAGTGAAGCACGCGTTAACATGATTACATTGCGGATTATCGCTCTAACGCTGGTTTAGTGCCCGCGCCGCGCAAACATACAGCAGGTAAACCCGTAATGTATGCGAACATTTCTATAATAGCAACCGATTTCATATTACGCTGCGTTGTCTTATTGCACAACATGCTTCCCTAAGTCCTTATTATTCCTGTAACATTATTTCGATACTATTTGAATAATTGATTTCCTTGTCAATTATTGTAACATTATTATACTATTTACCGTGCAATCTGATTAGCATGTTAATCTAACATCAAATCTAAAATTCAATTAAGGGAAATCCATTGAATAATAATTGATTGTTTGAATCAATTACCGTGATGATTATGATGTTATCAATAAATCGCCGTCAGTCGGTGAGCTGATCACTCGTTGGTTTGCGGAGCTCGCTCGACTGCAATATTTAACGATTGCTTTTATAATTAATTCATCGATACATCGTTATGTTTTCAACTATTGAACAATGATAGTTGAATTGAGTTACAGGCTTTCATTTATTGCATGTGGTACTCTCATAATGGAATGCAAATTGAGCCTGATATATTGTTATAGTAAAAGCATCGACTGATTCAATCTTGCTAAAATATGAAAATACATAAGTTAAGGATTTTAGTTTACAGTCATAGTCAGATA
Source organism: Heliothis virescens (assembly GCA_002382865.2). Taxonomy (NCBI): domain Eukaryota; kingdom Metazoa; phylum Arthropoda; class Insecta; order Lepidoptera; family Noctuidae; genus Heliothis; species Heliothis virescens. The sequence continues at coordinate 185,798 of NWSH02000556.1, forward strand.
ATGTTACGCACTTCGCCTGAAATTACATTAGGTACATAAGTACCGATGGTACATACAAGTAGATGTTGTTCTAAGTATTAGCAAGTCGTCTAACTATGCAATAATCTTTTGATCCTCGAGGCGGAACTTAGTTCATAACATTAGCGCACATTCTGCGTTCGGCTGCAACGCCTGATCAATTATATAACTTTCGCCGACGACTTATTGCTAAACATTGCATCAACACGATTAATTAGCGGCACAAAGATAACCCGTTATTAATATTTTGAGCTAGGTGCGGCAGCGGTGCGGTGGCGGTGCGGTTACGGCGCGGTGACGGCGCGGCATCACGGCAGATCCGCGGCGGCTGCGGCGCGCGTGCGTGACGACGGCGGCGTGCGGTTACAACGATATCCTAAAAAGAGCGGATTTAATAGCTCCCCAGCTCGTTAATTAAAATTTTAATTAAGTACACTTAACTGCGAAGTAGATTGAAGACGTAAGTTTGTCATTTCCGAAAGTCCTCAGTGAAAAAATGTTGTTTTATTTGAAGGATTGTGAAACACGATGCCTGGAACGTTTTAATCAATTTGTAGTAAATGAATGAAGTCGGCCGGTGGAAGCCAACTTATTGGTTCCACGATATTTTTAATTAGTGCCAACTACAAATAGGGCGCTACTGTGGTAAGTTTTATTTAGAATTTCATTGGAGTTCTTTTGGTAAACAATTTAAGTATCGCACTTTACTGAACCGTCCAACAAAATTGGGTACGACTAATTTAAAAACACTTAATAGGTATGATACATAATAATAAATAACGTGTTTTTAGGGTTCCGTACCCAAAGGGTAAAAAGGAACCCTATTACTATGACTTCGTTGTCTGTCTGTCTGTCTCCAGGCTGTATCTCATCAACCGTGATAGCTAGAATGCTGAAATTTTCACAAATGATGTATATCTGTTGCCGCTATAACAATAAATACTAAAAATTTCAAAAAAATAATTATTAAGGCTGTTGATTTATATTAATTAATTGCAAAATTGTATACTAGTAGCGCCATCTATTAGAAATAATGTGCAACTTAAGTAGGTAACTCACACTTGACCATTCCTATTGTACTTTTTTCATAGATAATGGTACGGACCCCTTCGTGCGCAAGTCCAACTCGCACTTGGTCGGTTTTTTTAGAACTTTTTCACTTGCATTTATACAACCACAAATAATCAAAACTATTTTAACTAATTTTAAGTCAAAAGGTCTCATTTGCGTTTTACATTTTATTGACATACCTTATATTGAAAGAGAAAATGTTGATCTAACTCAGCTAAACTGCTGCAGGGTATCAGCTGGGCCTGTTACCTTGCAGCTGTGATGTTACAATTTATTTGTCTGTATTTTGATTTATTACTAACATAGTTTGTAAGTATATTGTTACTAACACTATGAGTCTTGTTACTCGAAATAAATGATTTAATAATAAACTATCAATATTACAATATAAAGCATTTTTTGGCGATAAACTTTACCAAAACCTTTCGCTTTCGAAAATTTCAAAACATGCATACTTTTCAGTTTGCTGCATGATAGGTGGGAATGGGTATTTCTTTAACAGTAGGTATGTGCGTCATTAAATCCAACGCCTTATCATCAATCAACAGTTCGTTTCAATTAAATCTTAAATCAAGATTACATTAAACACTTTAAATTAACAGCAGAGCATTATCTTACAATCAAATAATCCTCAGTTTTGTTCCCATACATTTTCAGCTTTATTTCTTAAACTATTTAATGTAGACAAATGCTTTTTTTGCCGATAAGGTTTGTCAAAAACGTTGCACCGCTTAGTATATTTTGGAAATTGAAAATTTGTTACTATATTTTATTCTAATTATGTGGTCACCTTTATTCCTTGGTGATTAATCAGTGATAAATATGTAGATAATAAATTATCATCACGCAGACATCTACAATAATCTTCATATTATAACAAGATAACAAATAATAAACATCGACTTCCTTATCAAATCACTTTCAATATTACAGCTCGCTAATCCTCTTGTTCCGAGAGTTTTTCCAAATTTTCTCAAAAACTTCGGGTCCTACGGTCAAAATTATGTTCGCGATAAGCTTTTCTCAAAACAAAGCATCAGATACTTCCCTTTTGTATTTCAGTTTAGCATATCTAGAGATTAGTGACGTAATGATATCGGCTTTGACCTGTAAATATGAAATATCTAATCAATTAAACGTTTTGTATTGAACATATAAACCGTCACATTATCTTGTCTGAATCAAATAATCCTCAGTTTTGTTCCCACACATTTTCGCTTATATTTCCTAAACTATCAAATGCAGTGAAATGCATTTTTTTGCGATAAGCTTTGATAAAAACTGTGCTCCGATTAGTATATTTTCAAACACATCTCTTTCCATTTCTCTTGTGGCCTTTTAACAATAATAAGTACGTGGGGGATTTTGTATTCAGTAGGTAACAACTTATCATGTTAGTTATTACTAATAAGGATCAAGATTGTTCATCACACTAATTTCACAACGTCACGTTATCTAGCCACTATCAAATAATCCCCACTTTTGTTCCCATACATTTTCAGCTTTATTTCCAAAACCATCAAATGTAGTCAAGTGCAGTTTTTTGCGATAAGCTTTTTTAAAATCATGGCATACTTTAGTATATTTTGAAATTCAAGTTTTCTTAATACTTTTTCCTTATTGGTAGATGTGAGCATTTTGTGTGCAGTAGGTATGTCCTTTAAATCAATCACCTTATCACCACTTAACAATTCGTCTGGTACTGATATGCATCAAGATTACTCATTATAAATTATTTTTACCACTTCATTTATCTTACACAATCAATTAATCCCTAGTTTTGTTCCCACACATTTTCGACTATATTTCCTAAACTATCGAATGTAGCCAAATGCATTTTCTTGCGATAAGCTTTTTCAAAAACGTTGCACAATTTGGTATATTTTGAATATTAAAGTCCTGGCTTGTTTAGGCTTCTTATTGTGTGGTGACTTGTATTTCTCGGTAATAAAGTCGATTATTCTGTGGCAAATCAAAACATTATCAAGATGTTTTTCACGACTGAGACATAGATTTACATCAAACAAGATAAGCAGCAATAAACACTGAAATGATAATAAATCACTTTCAATATTACAGTCTGCTTAATCCCCTTGTTCCATCGGTTTTTCTAATTTTTCTCAAAAACTTGAGGTTTTACAGCCGAAATTGTACTCTCGATAAGGTTTTGACGAAAATGTCCTTCAGATGCTTCTGTTTCACATTCTAATGAAGTAATTCCAAAGATTAATGACGTAATCACGTGAGCTTTGGCCTAGTAGGTACTATCTTATCAATTAAAAGGTGCTGCCTATTTTCTTACTTTCTTTATCAATTTGTTTGTCATTATTTCCTTCTTACTAATATTATTACTTTTCTCATTAGGTATGACGATCATCAGTACGTGACAATACTCACGTTACTTACAAAGTACAGTATACTACCGTAAACTAACTTTATTCAATTCCTAAACTATTTACTTCATTTTTAACCACTTAAAAAGCCTATTTTCTAGTTGTAAGGTAAGCTTTAGCTTAGCAGCAATCGCAAGCGCGACTGCCGTGCACGGAGTCCTGGGTTCGGTTCCTGGGTCGGGCCGAAATCGCCTTGTGGATTTAAGAAACTTTCACAAAGCAGTCCGGAGTCTGAAAGCTGGCGGTGTTACGCTCCCGTGCCTGGCAGGACATGTAAAGCCTCCGAATCCGTAGACGTTGCTGACGCCGCGAGGCAGATTTGAGAAAACTCTGCCATTAGGACTGGTGATGTGAATAAACCTGTAGCTTACTCGTTAAGAAGAAGAATAACAAGATTTGCAAACATTTTTCCATAGCCATTTATTTAATGCCATAGAAATCTATTTAATTTTGACTATTTTTCTAAAGCATTTATCTTTTACATAGCTATCTAGAACTTTATCTGGAATCCCTGAAACTGGTCCAAAAAAATTGCCGATTGTGATTCCCATACTAGTTAATCTATTAAAATGTAAATAGTTTCTTATGATCCATTATAAAGAACTTGATTAAATTCAAAATTGATGACCATATTCTTAACGGTACATTAGGAACCTGTAGAGGTGTACGTTAACTCAACGACAGTTAAGTATAAGTATAACCCTCTAAACTCTATTTTAGATCTCGCTGTTTAAAGTAAGGTGCATTAAGAACTCATAAAGTTTATTTATATATTTCCTGACCCTTTCTAAATGCTCATAGCATAGATACACTCCTAAATAAAATGTAATAAGCGCCTATCGTAAATACGATGATAACTCTCACTTGTGTGAATGTTGACAAAAACAAAGTTGCCATCAACGCCTGATAGTATTTAATCGCAAATACACTACTCACAAAAATTTAAGGATATTTTTTCATGGACGATTTTCTTATGGGATTTTCAAGAAGCTGTATCTCCAAGGAAAATGATCGTACAGCAAAAAAAATACCAGAAAATTATAGATTCAAGATTCTAGTTTTCAAATCTATCCATGATTCTTTTTTTTAACCGACTTCAACAAAAAGGAGGAGGTTCTCAATTCGGCCGGTATATATATTTTTTTTTTTTTTTTTATGTATGTACACCGATTACTCCGAGGTTTCTGAACCGATTTACGTAATTTTTTTTTTGTTTGATACGGAATAGCTTCGAATTGGTCCCATAAAAATTTTCGTCATCCACGTAAAATTTTACATACTGATAAAAACGCAAGACTAAACTAAAAAGTATAAAATAAAAATAACTACGTTAAAAAAAACCGACTTCAAAACTAAAAAGTAAAAAATAAAAAGTTTATTAAAATAATAGGTTTGATGTCGGTGCCAAGTTTGCAAGTCGGTGCCGACTGCCTCGTTGGTCTAGTGGTCGCATAGCGCGACTGCCATGCCACGGGTCTCGGGTTCGATTCCCGGGTCAGGCCGAAATCGCTTTGTGGGTTTTAGAAACTTTCACAAAGCAGCCTGGAGTTTGGAAATTGGCGGTGTTACACCCCCGTGCCTGGGAGGGCACGTAAAGCCGTCGTCCTCGATTGTTACTCAGTAGCAGTCGTAGTT
>NWSH02000556.1:192207-211371 GCA_002382865.2 Heliothis virescens
ACTTTTTTTGGAGTAATATCTTCGTTTGAAAAAAGGTCAAAGAATGACATATTGAAGGATATTTGGAATACTTGCTGTAACTTTTGATGCGATGGGTGAACAAAGGATATCGGAGTTAATTTTTTAACATTAAGATATCCCGGAAAATCCCTGAGAAATTCAAACCACTGCGATTTGTTTTTCTTAATGTTCGTAGGCTTTAAACTTTCAGCTTTCGCAAAAAATTTCAATTCCGATCAATTTTCCGATTCATACTGATTTTTCCAACTAAATTAAGTTTTACTCTAAAATTTTAATTTATTTCATCAAATGGGCAATTCTCGTTACAAATATTCAGTTTTTTTGCAATGTTTTTTCTTACTTAACTTTTATCCCTTCTGAAAAGGAGTAATTACGCGAGTCACATTTGTTGCATAACTCCGACGAGGCACGTGAAAAGATGAATTTTGATAGAAATTATTTCTTACTGTGCTGTGTTTACGGGCAAAAAAATGTAGACAAAATAAAAAACAAAGTTGTGATTTTTTTTTTTACTTACAATTTATTTTTTTTATAAAAAAATTTCTCTTCGATTAATTTTCTATTTTGATCGAATTAATAAAGATTATGGAGTAAAAAAAAAGATTTTACTGGAAAAATCGGTATGAATTGGTAACTTGTTCAGAATTGACATTTTTTGCGATAGCTGAAAGTTTAAAGCCTCCGAACATCAAGAAAAACAAATCACAGTGGTTTGAATTTCTCAGGGCTATTCCAGGATATCTTAATGTTAAAAAATTAACTCCAATATCCTTCGTTCACCCATCGCATCAAAAGTTACAGCAAGTATTCCAAATATCCTTCAATATGTCATTCTTTGACCTTTTTTCAAACGAAAATATTACTCCAAAAAAAGTAGTACTGCCATTATCTATCCATGGTTTCTTATTGGAACTTTTGTGTAAATTTCAAAACTCTGCTTAGATTTTCTATTCGATCATTTTTTACAGAGTTATTGATAAACAAAGAGAACGATATCATTTTTGCTTTGATTGACAATAATTCCTTGGAAAATCATCGTACAAACTAACCGGTTACATCAAATGAAAGCGCATAAAATTTTCAAAAAAAGCTTTGGAGTGAGATAAAGAAAAAAAAAAATTATGAACTTGTAGCTTTCCAAAGTTGAAAGAAAATCTGTAATTTTTTTCTTTCCTTGATTTCTTTAGTGTTACTCCAAAACTAGTGATTTAAAAAAAGAATCAAGGATATATCTGAAAATTAGAATCTTGAATCTATAATTTCCTGGATTTTTTTTTGCTGTACGATCATTTTCCTTGGAGATACAGCTTCTTGAAAATCCCATAAGAAAATCGTCCATAAAAAAATATCCTTAAATTTTTGTGAGTAGTGTAGTTTTATTTATGTAGCTGACTCTACATAAATGATATATTAACGAACAATGTTTGCGAAAACAGTAGTATTTATTGACATTACATGCGGTTAATAATCAATCTCGCACATCATGGATTAAGTATTCATACAATAACAAATTGGTGAGGCCTCTTAACCCCCGAAAGTGCACTAGGTCAAGTCACTCAATACTCAACCCCCGCGCGGTGATGGATGTTGTCGCGCGGCGCGTGACGTCACTGAGTGCCCGCGACAAAACGCGCGACATGCGACATAAATCACGCGCGACGCTTGTCGCACCCATTACCGTCTTTTTGTCGTCCACATTATACGCAGTATACATTACGCTTAAGATATTGTTACAGATTGCTCGGATATTTTTCTCTTGCATTCCGCTTTTATTTTCGTATTGTTACATTTGAAATATGGAATTCGGGTGCGATTGTTGTCACTGCTGTGAGTGTATCTTGTTTGTGCTATTTTCTTATAAAAATTGGAATATCAGGCGACCTTCCATCCTCACTACAAAACAACAATGTTGTGAAATCAACACTAACTGAATTTCACGAATTGCTAATTTGGCATTTGTTTTTCATTTGTGGCGAGAAAATAAAATAATTTTCTACAGTTATTCTCTTGGCTGTGTTAAGAATCAACGCAAAAATGAAATATAAAAAAATCTTTTATCAAGAAACCTCCATTTTGAATTAATTGCGCGCGTTAAATGAATGCATATAACAGAAAGTGCTCCGACATACAAAGGAAATTTCCATTCTAAATGCAACGACGCTAAGTATGAATAAATTAACGTACGAAGATGAGCCTCAAATAAAAAACATATGCAAACATTCAATTCTTTTCTTATGTGGTAGGGGAGCGGCAAATTATAGTTCACAATATTTATACACATGGTGTTCATAAAATATTGTAAATAATCTATGGCGTAGTACAGATAATGAAACGATGCAATCTGTGCCGGGAGAATGGGGGTGTATGGGATAACAACACATGAGGTTTTAGAGACAATCTTCATTGGAAATTGGTTTTCTTAGGGTGGGCTCATATGTGTGCAATGTGTATACAGAAATACAGTATAATTATATATTGCACGCACAATTTTTTATCCATTTTGGCTGTGAGATGGATGAGTATTTGCTCACAATGTTGGATAAATTATCATAATCGCTACGGAAGCGAGGATGTCATGGCTGGGAACGGAGAATGATATCAAACGGTCATTGCTAATGACCATGACAATTAAGTGAATTAAGTACAAAGTCGGAAAAGAGGGTAGTTTTCACATCATTACCTACAAGTACCGATTATAATACATTGCTTTATAGAAAAAATAAAGTACAAAATGATTTATTTGAGTAACACCCAAAAAAGTTGATTCAAGATTATGACCTACTGCCGTCACGTGGGTAAGTACAGCAATAATCCTCGCAGTCCCTCCCCCCCCCCTCCATGCTTGCAAATTGGACGCAGCAGCGTGTTTGCTGCCATCCCCCGTAATCCGCTCCGTGAAGCTCGCCGCGGTGACAGCTCGGCACACTCATTTGCACGCATCTATACGGAAAATAAGAACACTCGCGCCATATGACAGTTTTGGTGTCCTCTTAGGATGGAAAAATTTGATCATAATAAGGTAACCCTTTCAAATGTTGGTGAAGCAGGCCATGTATTTGACAAGATTGACAGTATTTATTTTTATAAATCCGACCTTATCCGCACATCATAGTTTTATAGCTCTATAATTTATGCGTTTACAACGTAACTTCCTAAATAAATCACCAAAATGCGTCTCCAAACGGTTCAGCAGGGGAGTCTGCTCCATATAACTCCTCAACTTTTATTAAAACGAGCTCCAAATAAATTCCCGCCACTTGTCTTCGCAGGGGTTGCTAAAGACGCCGTCAAATACCAGACAGGTATTTAAATATCCCAACAAAATAGACGGAACCCATTAATCAGGGGCCCAGGTGCGTCGTAGGGTACCTAAAATTAGATGTACAAGAGCCCAAAGACGGGACCCTTGGGTACTCGTTATTTATAGGGACCCGAACACGTGGCAACCCCTCGTTTACATTTACACCGTGTATTCTGCTCTCGTGGAGTGTAATTTTGAAGGCTCACGGTTTATTAAAACCTTAATACGAGCCAAATTGATATTCACCCTTTGGGCACCACCGGGACTGGTAATTGCACACACTCAAAGGTGTTCCTACAGAGGGATGAGCCGAGGAATTTGTTTAACTTTAAAACAAACGTTGCTTCACAATTATTATAATACATTTTTAGCCTTAAAAATGCATTTATTTTACTTATCACACAACTGAATAAAACATGAGTCACATTGAAAGCTTCGGTATATCTCAATAGTCGTTCAGTACAATAATCCGAGTCCGGAAAATTCCGCGCCATATCACTAAACTGCTTAAACTACATCTAAATTTAAACGCAATCAAGTGGCATGTAAGTTCGCCGAAGCGATTTTTACTTAAGATTCAGTAGCAGAGCGAACGTTGCCAAGTGCGGGCTTACTGGCAGGCCAAGACATTGCCAGACGGCCAAGTATTGGGCGTGCCAATCTTGGGCCAAACGAGCCAGTGTTCCAATTACTCACAATGAGAATGCATGACTTGGAATATAAAAAAGAGGATGTTACGCTCCCAGTTTTTTTACGTTAGCGAGTCACAGACATAAACTGTGAGATCTGGCACTCACACAGAAGTAATAAATGCTTCTTCTTTAGGAATTTTGTTAAATCCATTTTGAGATTCTCATACTACGCCATTGTTTTATTATTTTTCAGCGAGTTAGTTGAAATTCAGCTTTCATAAAACAGAGATACATTACAAATAATTTAATTTGAATTCATCATTTTGCACACTTTATTGTAAAATAACTCCAAATATTAAATTTTTATTAGATTTCGAATCGTCAAGCACCGAATTTAAAGTTCAAAATTGCATGCACACAATAAAAACAATAAACAAAACGATAACAACGTCAGTAATAACTCATTCCAATTCAAAATACTGTTGCAATTACATTAATAAGAACAAGGGGAGCGTTGAGCAGACGCGGCACTGGATTGCCGTCCTTATTGACTTACGATTGGACTGCATACACTTGAATGTTCCTTGCAACGCCGGTATCAATTAAAACATGAGAACAGTCTCCATCCATCTGTAAATAGCAACAAATGAGTGTATAATTGCAGTAATCCGGGTGTCCCGCGGGCTGGCGAGGCAATCAGTCGCGGCGCCGCGGGCACACATTTGCATCACGGAGGACGAGCGGGGTCGCTTGAAACACTGCTGAATATTAATATGTACTTGCATCACTTTGATATTTGGCGGATGGACTTTGAAGTTTCTTGCATGTTTGTGTGATGAGGTTTGTGAGTCAACGTTATGTGCTGCAGTTCGACAGTTGGTAGTTTTCAGTTTGTATTTCGGTACTAATGCGTGTACAGCTAGCTGAGACCAATAGTATTATACTGTTAAAATATACTGTTTGCAACATACCATACATTAGCAATATCCACTGACTAGTTTTACAAAATGAAAACTAATTAAACTCGAGATGAAATGACGAGTAGAGTTAAGCCACGGAACTAAGGAAATTCCTCCCGACATGCGACTAGGCGTTCGCTTGTTTTATTGAATTAGAGCACAATAAATCAGCAGTGGTTGTGTACCAGACTGCCTACTGCCTACCCTCGGAGTCACAGGCGTGAGGCTAGAAGAGCGTTAGTTGCAAGCGGCACTAATTCCACCTGTGTTAATGAGGCCACAGAGCAGAGGGTTACAGAAGGTGTACTTGTTTTGTGCTGCAGGGTAGAGCATGCAGTCATTGATAATGATGATAGCAAGATTAGAGCACTTTTTTTGTCAAAACTTAGTTTAAGTTCTGCAACGCTTCTCCAATTTTCATCCACTAAAAATTATTTCATATATTCATCAAAATCATCCTTTTGCCCTTATTTCATTTTGGAGTCGGTGTAGCAAATTTCTTCTTCCACATTATGTTATCCGTTATTTCATACAATATTAATATTATTTTATTGAATGGGCATGACATTTCTGAATTTGACCGCAAATATTATTTTAAACCATTTTCATTACGGTGAGTGAGCCTTCTGTGAGTTTCTATTCTGTAATCAGACGCCTGGTATCCTTTGACTCGCGTTTAACCTAGAAAGGAGAAAAAGCGTGAGTTTTACCCACACATACAAATACATATCTGTCGGCCTTCATATGTGTGTTTGCATTGCATGTGTGTGTGAGTGTACCTTTGTGATGTGGTTTGTATGGAAGCGTTCGTACTGCTCTGCTTTGTGATCACACATTTTGTCAAATAATTATAAAACCGTCCAGGTACGAGTCGGACTCGCATTTTAAGAATATCCTACCGTTAAAATATCATGATGTAAGGGACATCTCTATAAAAAAAAAAAAAACATAAATACATCATCTGTGACAACTTCAATCATCTGTCTAACTATAATGGTTCATGAGATAGCCTGGTGACAGATAGACGGACAGTGAACCGTTTTACTCTATTTTACGAAACATCTAAATTAGTTTACCGGGTTCAATAGCTAGTTTTGAGTAAGTAGAAACAAATTCAGCCGTAAAAGTTGATTAAATACGTTCCATTTCCCAAAAACATCTTAAAAGACCGTATATTCAAAGAGCTTAATAAATTAACTTCCTATTTGTAAGGCATTATCTCCGTCAGTTCCCCGAGCCACAAATGCATGCATCCCAACCAGCGACGTCTAGAGTCGATCAGATAAAGCGCTCCGCCGCCCCGCAGCCGATGTGCGGTGATAGTCGCCGCGACACTCGAGCTACTGGCGTGAGTCACTGGCAAGGTACAATACTCACACGTAGTTTATTGTATTAGTATTCATTTAGGTTTTAGATGAATTGTTATACGGATTTATATGGAAATCTTATGTTTCCATTATAAATCTGTTTTTGTTAGGTAGGTACATTTGTCAATTTAAAAGTTAGTTCTTGTAAGGACAATTGCATGGTGATCTAACGAGTATAATATGACAGAATTCTCTACAAATCCAAGTATCTAATAGCTATGTTATTTAACTCAAACAGAATAAGTTGTTCAAATTTTCATTTCCTAGAGTTTTATTTTAATCTTACTAATAAAAAGCTTTCATCTTACCTAATGAATGGTTTGTCTTGTAGAGATTTTATAACGATTGGTACTAAAACTTTTGAAATCACTTACCACGCTTTTCAACAATTTATACATACATAATAGTACTCGAGTACGCATGATCGCGACCCTTCCCGAACATAATGTGTTTACTCCTTAGCCGATATCCGCGCCATTAACTAATTATGTGATGAGCGCAGTTCAAAGCGCTGATTTATCGCGCCGGGAGTTCACGCACCGCTTCAACTGATATGTAAGTAAGGGGAGACTGGGATAAATGATAACGGCAAAACTAAGAAAAAATATTAATCTTATTTTTATATTTCAAACTAGTATCAAGTCGGCCATTAAGTACGTCGGTAATTGTTTAGCTAAATCATATAGCTTTTGATATAGTTTTTAACAGTAGGTACAGATATATTACCTTTATAAAAATATATTTTTTACCTAGCTCCTAATTAAGGTCCTATATTTGATACTTAGCTCTTTATCGGAATGTAAATTCAAATTACATCGTGAAGGAGTTTATATAGATTTGAAATTCCATTCAAACTAAATACATTATGGTATTCCTGTTCAACTAAACTTCAATTATAATGAATATCTCTACTGGCATTCGAGATTTCAACGTTACTATTATTGTGCTATGATGTTCGAAAATCGGAATGGAAACCTCAAAATGTCGTCGTGTGGTCGTAAATCATTGAAAACCAAACTAAATGTCCGCAACTATTAAAACAATTAACCAAGCAATTTAAAATCGCCATAAATTAAGTTATGCCATAAAAGTGTAATAATTTGCCGTTTTGTCTATAATATCCAATTACCAGCTGAAACAATGATGTGTGAAAATGATACGGGTTTGTTTTTCACTCGATTGCGATTAAAATTAATTTAGTAGGGTTGTGCCGTGATTTAATTTATAGCTGGAACTTTCTGTGAACTTTTTATTACAATGTTAGTATGTAAGGCAACGGTTAAGCAAATACGTACCTACTTACTGATGTAACTTAATAACTATTTAGATGATAGTAAAAAATAAGATATTTGGTATATTATTCTTAGATTCAATATTCAAATATTGAAGAAAAACGGTTCATGGTAAAGGTGATCCAAATTGTACTGAGTTTTGAAAAAAACTCCTAACCCAAGTAGTAGACTAGACCAAAAGCAAACACAGTCAACTGCCCCGTAGCTACATAACATAACACTTTCTGAGTACCCAAACTACAAAAGACAAAACCCAAGCAACTTGCGTACGCGATGTAGAACCGAAGTAACCCTGCGCCAGCCGCACCACCGCCGGCTCTAAAAATGAATTTTAATGGTCACTTAGACCGGGATAATGAAGACAGCACGCCCGATCGCCCGCGGCCAACTCTCCCCCGCCATTCTATGTTTGAAGTTATTTCACGAAGGGACGTTTTTAAGGTAGTTTGGAGGCCGCTTGAGTAAACGTTGTCCCTGTCACTGATATGTGACGCTGTTATTCTTCGCTCCTTTGTTTTATAGAACAAGTTTATTGAGGTATTTGTGTTTCATGCATAATAAGTGCGGAGACGACGTGACGGCCGGGAGCTGTGAGACCGCATACACTCCAAGGGTATCATTGCAAATATACGAGAAATGTCTAAATTGCGAGATAAGGAACGCGCTGAGGCAACACTGACGTCGATGGTTTATGAAACTCTATGTTTATAAAGGGAAAATTAAGAATGAACAAAACATTATTCGTCCTTACAGTTTTACGTTACCTTATTAATGGTTCAGGTCTTTAAATAAACAGAAAAAGAGAAGTTTTATTTGTATCGCAAATAAAGTCAACATCTATAAGCATGTTACATCAAAACAAGCTTTTTGGAAGTGATTCCACGAAACAATCCGTAAGAAAATTTGTACAAACATAATGCTATCAATCTTTTATTAGTTCCCGAAACTCAGTTTTTTATGTGGTGAAAGGAATTGTGTGATTTGCTTTCTTTTAAGTCAATTAATATCGTTCTTGTGTACTTCGGCAAACTAGGTAGTCTTTTTTCATCGCTCTTACCTATTTTTTATTTATTTTCAATACTCCCTGGAGATTGTCTACGCAAGTAATACACAAGTATAGCACCAAGTGACATAACATAAGATAGCCGACAAAAACTACACACAGCGTGACGTCGCGTCACGTCAAGCACTCAGCTCTGTCGATAACAAGAGTTGGATGATAAATTCGCGTCAACTGTCGCGGCGTGACACGCGACCCGCGTCACTCCATCGTGTCATATTGACGCGCATTCACGTCTGCACTGAAGGGTTACGGTATTTTTGGATGTTCGATTTTTGGGGATGGTGTGCTATGATTTTTAAGCGGCCGCGCTGAAAGGCGCCGCAGATGTGTTACGTGAAACACATTTTACGTTTACCAATAATAGAATTCTTGGATTTAAATCTGAGATCGCTCGTTTCGTGACAAAACTCAGAAACATTTAAATATGTATTAGAAATATTAAAGCAACATTCTCCTTCACTTGAACTCTGTGTATTTTTCACGCTCATTCTATTATATTTAGTCGTAAAACTGAATAAAAATAACAACCAGTCTTCGTTGTAACGTATTTGAAAAAGAGATAATACTTGCTTTTGAGCAATGGCATTTCTTAAAGGTCACCTTAGTGCTAGTCTCACGAAATAATTCTCTTGAAGTATTTGGGAGATAAATCAAAAAGGTCATGTTCTTGAATTGTTGCTAACGCCTCCCGCTCCTCGTTATTATTAAACATTACGCCACACGTGTAATGAAAATGTACACATGAATAAAATATAGTGCTTTGAACTGTAAATAGCTGGCTACAGTTTAGAGCGAAACGTTTTACAGAGAAACTTTGCGTACATTAAAATTCAAGAAGTACCAGGAGAGTAGCAGAAAGCAGAGCGTCGGGAGAAATAAAAGTGATTGGAGCGTCGGGCGCCGGGCGCACAGGTGGCCGCGATTTGAATTTTTAACGGCGACCGCCAGCCGCCATTACCGCGCCCCACCAGCCCACCGCTAAATACTTCAAACTCTAATTGAATAAACGTGTCGTGAATTCAGTATAATCGGCGAACGGCACCGATGAGACGGAGGACGCTTCGTAATCCGATTGTCCGAGTTTTAAATTTATTTAGATTGGCGAAAGGATTTCCGAATATCCGAACCCCCACCGCCCGCCGTCTAACAAGGCCCTTGTTTCACCAACTTCGGTTGAATATCAAAATATCAAATAACTCTTCCCCGTTACGTTTGTGTAATTACTTCGGTGTATTTTATATTAGCTACAGCGACAGAGAAATTAACATTTTAATAATTCACTTGTTACGGTTTGTTCGTAATTTAGATTGAGATTTGCTTTCAGATTCCTGCATTGTGAGAAACTCGATTACAAGCGACTGAGATGATTATCCTGATTTACTGATGTTTGTTTATCTAGCGTATCTTAAAGTAAGTTTTAGAAGTGAACAAAACTACTCATCGGTTTCAACCTCAAGTCGAAAGTTTAACTAAACTACGATCCACTTTTGTAAGAACCAGCTACATCTACAAAGCGGTACGAAAGTTACTTAATTATATCCATCGCGAGTGAGAGGTTTCCTCGAGCGCCACCATTTTTCAAAACTTATCTCTCTCGTTCCCGGCGCGTCTCGTCATCCGCAAAGCGACTAGATCTACATAATTGCAAAGATACGGCTCCACATCGTTCGTCCGATGTCGGTATTTGTATTCAAATCTGTGACCAAACCGCTGTTAACCGTGCAAACGGCGGCGGTCTCCCGTGCCCCGCCATTACCGTAATCTCGAAGACTGAGTTAATGGTACACCCTCCCCCCCGCGCCCCGACTGCGTCCCGCATTCGTCCTCGCTGATGTAAGACGACAATTTTAATGAGACACCTACCATGTCAGTCGTAGACTTCAGGAATGCTCAAGTTTAGTGCGGCCGGTCATACCGTACTCAGGAGATATGTATCTCCTGACGAATTACCCGCACATACACTGTGCTACTTACCCTAATTCTGTTTTCTTGTACAAATCGCCTACGGTTTAGTCTTGTTATTTACGAAAGTTTTCTTTCTATTTGTTTTCGGCTTTTTGTAATATAACAAAATACATTATTCATCAAAGAAACATCTTTATGTAAAAATGTCAAATGAAAGTCAATCAGATTTATTCTTTAAAAACAATATTAGAAAACAGACAGGGGATTGCGCGAGCCTTGAAATATTAAACACACGCGTAGGCGTCTTCAGAAATATAAGAAAACGTTCGAAACACATTTTGTTGTGTGTTGAAAATATTTGGTGAAATAAAGCTGTATATTTGAATATGTTGTGGACAGAGTGCGGTACGTGTAGACTGGAGGTCTGTGCGAGTGGTCGATCGTTAAGCCGGTGCCGTAATACTTGTCGATAAAGCGACCGCTGCAAAGCGATGAAATGCTGGCGACGTCAAAAGGACCGACGCTGCACTGATAGCTAAGCTTTTACGCTGAATTACTGAAATTTTCTTTATGGATACTAGAATATTTGGTGCATTCATCTAATTTGAAAGCAAATGTTCCGTCTTCTTTGAGATAGATTTTTTTTTGTAAAAGCGTATACTGTGTTGTTCTTTTTTCCAGTGTGCAATATAGCTAGGTACGCTTATAAGTTTTTACAGTCAATCAATAAATCTGAAAAGGGCATAATTTCTGTCAAAGTGCCTACTAAGAAAATGAAAATGGCTGATAAAATAAAACTGAAATATAAAGTAGAAGGGAGAAATATAATAAAAATTCAACTGGCTAAAAGTGATTTGGGGTGAATCCGCTCGGCATCTGGCAATAAAATTAACTCCCGATATAATATCATTTGCTTAGAGGAAACAAAATAAAAGAAAAGAACTCATCGGCGCGCAAAGAGGGCGCGCTAGCTCTCACGGACACCGCCCGAGGCACGAGCGGTAGCGGGCGCCGGGAGCGGGTATTGAATAACTGATGTACATATTTTAATTATTTTTGATCGTCATACAAGAACTATAGGAAGTTTTTAGCACAACAATACTTCACAGTAATACTTTACTTAATATAGTATACCTCACATGGTGATAAAACGACTAGTATTACATACTCTTAGTATTATCACGAGTTCGCTTATTATTTTTATTTCACACCACTCGATAAAGCCGAAACACAAGGCAAGGGTGGAATAACGAGCTTACAGCTAAACAAAGGGAGGAGCGGGTTTTTTGCGGACACTCCGTCCCTCCCCCGGCCCCCTCGCCCCCTCCCTGGCCCCTCACAGACTCCGGGCAGATGCTTAGCGTGCCTCACTCGTCTTACAGACTTTATTGACGATTAATTATAAGCAAAGCCGCTATATATCTAGTGTACATTGCATGGAATGCAAACTTGCTGCGCTAAGTTTTTAATTGGTATGCTGCAAGAGATTGCATTCATTTTATTTGAACACATAAATGTGTTGTTAAAAAAATGTTAACGCGAACTGACTGCATTTTACGAGGGCTTGTCGCGTCTCGAAGTTGCTTAAAACATACACAAAATATAGGCTCAATGGTGCTTTGTTCATAAAACACACTAAAAAGTAATTTTGCGCAGACGTTGCTAGACATTGACATCGTAATTTAATTTACTCTCCACGGAATTATTTATTGAAGCAAATATTTATTGAAGCAAGGACTTTTGCAAAAATATTACAATGAAATTCCAATGCAGGGGATGTCTTTAAGATAAATTCTTTAAACAATATTGTCAGCGTCTTCTACAACGCTGTTCCATAGCAACGCCTGCAGCGAATATTGCTGTCTATACTTTCTGTGCTAAAATAACAAAACACTAGATTTTGATACAATCGCAAGTTAACAATCAGAAGCAATATAAATTAAGAGTTGTATTAGCCAATAGATTTCGTCAGAACTATGTCCCGAAATCTGATAAAAAGTTGTCTTTCTCCACCTCTAGGTTACTGTCTCCAAGCCAAATATAATTTTAATCAGTTCCGCAGTTTTAGCGTGGAAGCCTAGAAAATAAACAAACTCACTTCAGGATTAATAATACAACTAACAATAACAACAGTGAACAAGCTCGTTGTGCAATCAGGCTTTAATTCAACGGACTGTAGTATGNGCGTTTCACATAGTTCCACCGATCTTTACGTAATGCTTTTTTGAATTTCTTGCATTCAGGTAACGGATGTTTTGACAGTTTGCAGAATCTACACAAATTATCACTGTCAATGTTTTTATTTTCATCGTAGTTCACCAACACAGTTTGCGACTTTGGTTTATAGTTATTGTTTTTAACTGTCCACGACTGAATAATATTAGGTAGATTTATATTGCACTGTGTCACTTTCTCGGCTTCTAAACTTAAGAATTCGGATAGTACCAGGAACTTAGGTTTTGAATTTTGTTTGAAGAGTGGAAAACTATAATCGGTCCATTTTGATAACAACACTGTGGGTAACTTTCCCAATACGGTCGAAACGAGTGTCATTCCGTTTAAATAGTCTGCACAGCCGATGGTGGAGACGGCTGCCACACAGTTTTGTATTTTTATGGCAAATGGTACAATCTCCTTATGGTATTCGTGAGACATGGGGCGCAGCTTGTTGATGTCTTGCAATATTCTAGTTATTATAACATCATTATTTCCAAATTGTAGCTGCAGAGCGGATATCACGACGTCAGGAGAAGTAGCGCCGATCAGTAACGCTGTGACTGCTTCTTTAGCACGCCCGTGCAGGCACTTCCTTAGTCGCCATAAGTTTTCTCGGTCGCTAAACTTGCAGACTTGAGAAGATTCTTCATAAGCTTGCTTAAACTGTAGCCATTCAAGTGGGTCACCGTCATATTTCGGTAAGTCTTTTGACATACACAATCGGTTAAGCATTTTATTTTCTGTCTGTCCGGTTGGCGTTGGTGGTTGCGACGGCAGCTAGGTCCTTAAGCGCACACGCCAGCATGTGCATAGTGCGTCTTCAGCGCCGCTCTGGTTGCGTTGGTGCATTCTCACTCAGAGGTGGCAGTGGGGCCGGCGTTTATCCATTTTGCTGCAAGTCAACGTCTTGCCGTGTGCCGGGAACAGGCGTCGTCATTAACGCTAGTGACGCGTTTGAGTTTTCACCACTCCTCGATCCGAAGATGCGTGTTCTTCCCACCAGGTTCATCATCAGCCAGTGACTGCGAGCCCGTTGCTGTTCAGCTCCGCCAGGTCAACGGCCAGCTTCTTATCAATCAGGTCCATTTGTAGAAGTGCCTTTTTCTGGCGGCTCGCCTCAAGAACCAATTGTGCCCCTAGCCTTCGCCGAGGACTTCGCAGAAGATTTTATCGCTTTGTTTTCTGCTAGCTTCAGACTTTTTATCAATAGTAGGCGGAGGACCATCTTGAGGTTTTTCTGCAGTTTGCATCGCATTCATTTGTTCCTCACGTTCGCGACGTGCCGCACTTCGTGTGTCCCACCATCTTTTCCTAAGGGCGGTGTGCGAAACATGCAAATTGTCGCTGTATTTCCGAGAATCCGGCTCGAAGGACCAGCGAATGTGGTCGGTGGCGGTGTGGACTGTATTATAGATATTAAAATATAAACGACAATTTGGGTGTTCAGAAGGCGAAAAACGGAGGGAGCGATGCGCGCGTGACAGCACGAAAAAATTTTTTGACAAGACACTAGATACTATTGGGACGCGACGGCGCAATACAATCCGTGCGCGCGCACCTCCCTCAAAAGTCGTTTTCTTTAATTTAAAAATATACAAACAAGTTAAATAACAATAAATAAAACAATAAATAAATACATCGTTACAATGTTGGTTAACTTTTGTTTTGATAACTAGCTTCTCTCGGGTTTCATCGCGTCCCGGGAGACTTCTTTTCGTACTCGGATAAAAATAGTTTAACTACTAATATAATAAAGAGGAATGCATATTTTTGTTTGTTACTTTGTACCTAATAGACTGTAAAACAACTGAACGCGATTTGAAAAATCTTTCACTGTTGGGAAGCTTAGAGTACTCCCGAGTAACATACCCTATATTTTGTCCGGGTATGGGAAGAAGTTCCCAGGACACAAATGAAATCGTGGGGAAACAAATTGTATTCAATAAATGAAGCATTAAACCTGAAATACTGCATTGTATATAATTTTGTCATATAACCATTAACTCTAATTAAATTAAAATCACAACATATTTAAAAGCAAACCATACAAGATTTTCATCGCCAATTATTTACGAAAAGTTGAGAACTTTTCACTCAGTATACAGGGTGGTCCCATTTCGGTAACCACCTATTGTAGTAACGACCTCGTTAACGTGTTTGTGAATATATGTGTGTATATGTGTGTTATATGTGTGTGTGTGTGTGTGTTTGTGTGTGAGGGTTTCGCAGAGATCAAAGTCAAGAAGGATAATGTCGGATGAAAAAGTGTGATTTTTATAAACAGTTAAATAAAGGCTTATAACTTCCTAATCTGGGGTTTATTGCGTCCTATAAAATAATTAAGTACTAAGTTAATAATGATGCATTTGAAAGGTCATGATAATTTTTATCTGGTAACTATCTTCTGCAGCGGCTTCGCCCGCTTCCCGAGGGAACTATTTCCCGTACCCGATTAAAAAGTAGCCTATGTTGTTCGCCTCAGGGTCTATTCTATCTCTGTAGCCAAATTCCATCAAATATCGGCTCACTGGTTTTAGGCGTGAAAGCGTAACAGACAGACAGACACAGTATTTCGTATTTATAATATTAGTAGGGACTGTTTATGATTTATGTTTTATGTAATATAATAAGCAGCAAATTTTCTCACTTTTCTCATTATATCGAAAAACCTGAAATTCATAATACATTTTTTTTTTCTTGAGTGCCCGAAAGTATTTTGGTTTAGGTTCATATTTTTATTTACGCTACGATCTATACAGATCTTTTATATTTGTTCTTCCTATAACCTAGATTTCATACATACACTAGCAGGCATAAAAAGAGACTAATCCAAGAAACTCTACGTCTAACGTTATTTAGAATACCGCCATGTCAGCAACATAAAGACAGTCAGTGAGATAGCTCAGTCCCTGGCGTGTCGCCAGGAGTGATGCATCTAATAACGTCACCGACAAATTGGACGCACAAACTAACCTTGTGTTGTTGAAGTACACTTGCTTTGCAAAAATAATATTGGGTCAGTTGAAATAAATCTCAAACTATATACTTAAGTATATTGTGTGCAAAACTTAGAATATGAAAAAGAAAGTCTATTTCGTACGATTATGGTCAATGTAATTTATTTTTTCTCATATTCTAAGTTTTTGCACAAATATACTTAAGTATATAGTTTGAGATTTATTTCAACTGACCCAATATTTTTGCAAGCAAGTGTACTTCAACAACACAAGGTTAGTTTGTGGTCCAATTTGTGGTGACTGTTATTAGATGCATCACTCCTGGCGACACGCCAGGGACTGAGCTATCTCACTGACTGTCTTTATGTTGCTGACATGGCGGTATTCTAAATAACGTTAGACGTAGAGTTTCTTGGAGTTAGTCTCTTTTTATGCCTGCTAGTGTATGTATGAAATCTAGGTTATAGGGAAGAACAAATATAAAAGATCTGTATAGATCGTAGCGTAAATAAAAATATGAACCTAAACAAATACTTTCGGGCACTCAAGAAAAAAAAATGTATTATGAATTCAGGTTTTTCGATAAATGAAAAGTGAAAATTGCTGCTTATTATATTACATAAAACATAAATCATAACAGTCCCTACTAATATTATAAATACGAAAGTAACTGTGTCTGTCTGTCTGTTACGCTTTCACGCCTAAAACCAGTGAGCCGATATTGATGGAATTTGGTACAGAGATAGAATAGACCCTGAGGAACAACATAGGCTACTTTTTATCCGGGTACGGGAAATAGTTCCCTCGGGAAGCGGGCGAAGCCGCTGGCAGGATAGTTACCAGATAAAATTATCATGACCTTTCAAATGCATCATTATTAACTAGTACTTAATTATTTTATAGGACGCAATAAACCCAGATTAGGAAGTTTATAAGCCTTTATTTAACTGTTTATAAAATCACACTTTTTCATCCGACATTATCCTCTTGACTTTGATCTCTGCGAACCCTCACACACAAACACACACACACACACACATATACACACATATACACACATATATTCACAAACACGTTAACGAGGTCGTTACTACAATAAGGTGGTTACCGAAATGGGACCACCCTGTATACTGAGTGAAAAGTTCTCAACTTTCGTAAATAATGGCGATGAAATCTTGTATGGTTTGCTTTAAATATGTTGTGATTTAATTTAATTAGAGTTAATGGTTATATGACAAAATAATATACAATGAGTATTTCAGTGTTTAATGCTTCATTTATTGAATACAATTTGTTTCCCCACGATTTCATTTGTGTCCTGGGAACTTCTTCCCATACCCGGACAAAATATAGGGTATGTTACTCGGGAGTACTCTAGCTTCCCAACAGTGAAAGATTTTTCAAATCGGTTCAGTTGTTTTTACAGTCTATTAGGTACAAAGTAACAAACAAAAATATGCATTCCTCTTTATTATATTTAGTAGTTAAACTATTTTTATCCGAGTACGAAAAAAGTCTCCCGGGACGCGGATGAAACCGCGAGAAAGCTAGTTTATCAAAACAAAAGTTAACCAACATTGTAAACGATGTATTTATTTATTGTTTTATTTATTGTTTTTAACTTGTTTGTATATTTTTAAATTAAAGAAAACGACTTTGAGGGAGGTGCGCGCGCACGGATTGTATTGCGCCGTCGCGTCCCAATAGTATCTAGTGTCTTGTCAAAAATTTTTTCAGTGCTGTCACGCGCGCTCGCTCCTCCGTTTTTCGCTTCTGAACACCCAAATTGTCGTTTTATTTTAATATCTAAATACAGTCCACACCGCACCGACCACATTCGCTGGTCCTTCGAGCCGGATCTCGGAAATACAGCGACAATTTGCATGTTTCGCACACCGCCCTTAGGAAAAAAGATGGTGGGCACACGAAGTGCGGCACGTCGCGAACGTGAGGAAATGAATGCGATGCAACTGCAGAAAAACCTCAAGATGGTCCTCCGCCTACTATTGATAAAAAGTCTGAAGCTAGCAGAAAACAAACGATAAAATCTTCTGCGAAGTCCTCGGCGAAGGCTAGGAGGGCACAATTGGTTCTTGAGGCGGCGCAGAAAAAGGCACTTCTACAAATGGACCTGATTGATAAGAAGCTGGCCGTTGACCTGGCGGAGCTGAACAGCAACGGCTCGCAGTCACTGGCTGATGATGAACCTGGTGAGGAAGAACACGCATCTCGGATCGAGGAGTGGGTGAAAACTCAACGGGTCACTAGCGGTAATGACGACGCGCTGTTCCGCGCACAACGGCAAGACGTTGACTTGCAGCAAATGGATAACGCCGGCCCACTGCCACCTCTGAGTGAGAATGCCACGCAACCAGAGCGGCGCTGAAGACGGCACTATGCACATGCTGGCGTGTGCGCTTAAGGACTAGCTGCCGTCGCAACCACCAACGCCAACCGGACAGAAAATAAAATGCTTAACCGATTGTGTATGTCAAAAGACTTACCGAAATATGACGGTGACCCACTTGAATGGCTACAGTTTAAGCAAGCTTATGAAGAATCTTCTCAAGTCTGCAAGTTTAGCGACCGAGAAAACTTATGGCGACTAAGGAAGTGCCTGCACGGCGTGCTAAAGAAGCAGTCACAGCGTTACTGATCGGCGCTACTTCTCCTGACGTCGTGATATCCGCTCTGCAGCTACAATTTGGAAATAATGATGTTATAATAACAGAATATTGCAAGACATCAAACAAGCTGCGCCCCATGTCTCACGAATACCATAAGGAGATTGTACCATTTGCCATAAAAATACAAAACTGTGTGGCAGCCGTCTCCACATCGGCTGTGCGAACTATTTAAACGGAATGACACTCGTTTCGACCGTATTGGGAAAGTTACCACAGTGTTGTTATCAAAATGGACCGATTATAGTTTTCCACTCTTCAAACAAAATTCAAAACCTAAGTTCCTGGTACTATCCGAATTCTTAAGTTTAGAAGCCGAGAAAGTGACACAGTGCATAATAAATCTACCTAATATTATTCAGTCGTGGACAGTTAAAAACATTAACTATAAACCAAAGTCGCAAACTGTGTTGGTGAACTACGATGAAAATAAAAACATTACAGTGATAATTTGTGTAGATTCTGCAAACTGTCAAAACATCCGTTACCTGAATGCAAGAAATTCAAAAAAGCATTACGTAAAGACGGTGGAACTATGTGAAACGCAGTGGTATATGCTTCAAATGTTTTCGGCACGTCACCTCAATAGCACGTGTACCGCCGAGCCGTGTGACGTCACTGCGTGCGGACAACCGCACCATCGACTACTGCATTACATACCGAGCTCACGCCGAAACGCGGCAATTGCCACCGCTGAAGACGTTGTTGTCACTCCAAGCGAGGTGTCTGAATCTCATAGTAAATCTACCTGTGAAAAGACTGAAGT